>JAQGAK010000092.1:0-164363 GCA_034696945.1 Lipothrix lubbocki
GTCTTTGCCATGCATAGAATACCCTTATCATTTATATTACCATATTCTCTTTAAAATTTACAATTTTATAGATTAACTGGTAAATGCTTCATTTTAAGGAGATCTCCTTTACAAGGCCTAAAGACTTCTCTTTATCAAATAGAATTTAAAGAAATGTCTTTAAATCAAGGGCTATTAATTTATTTTTTTTACCGTGCACATTAAGGATATTATGTGAAGCCAGGTAAATGAAGGAAAACGATGGATGATGTTAAGTACATGTATTTTATATTGTGAAACGAGGTAAAAATATTGTGACAGAATTCTGCTCCTGAGAAAACAGTCACATTTGACTTCGTAAAGAGTTCAAAAGCCTGATTGTGCAGGAATAGTTTGATTGAATTTGTGAACTTGTGGTGTTAAATGGTAAAAATAAGGTCAGTTTTTAATGCTTGATTAGTGATAGCCCATTTTTACGTGACTGGTTAACCGTGAAAAAAAATTAGTCGTAGTATGGATATACAGAATTATATGACTCGTAGAGAATCTAATAGTGTTCGGTGTGTCAAAATATCAACAGTGCTCTGCTCTATGTCATTCTTTTATTGCAGGTCCTCAAGTATACATCTATAGATTATATAGAGTCATTAAGATTAGTCCTGGGAATGGAACGACGTTTAAAAACCCTTTTCAACACCGTGTGCAATGTATTTCATCGAGAAGAAACTGGGAGGAAATAAAAAATCGTCTTGTACATATACATGTAGAGGTAAGTAAAAAGGTTATTATATGGGAATAAAAAAATTAGGCATAAACGACTTTAGCTGAATATGCCCCATATGTGTATATTTGTGTTCGACGTGTGCAAAGATGCATGAGATACAATAGGGAACTTCACGCTCCTTTGAGCAATCGAATGACTTTCACCGCAGTAACATGTGAATATATATATATGAGTGTTAATTGTCATGTTTATTGACATGACTCTCTATGTTCTTTCAAGGAAGGGTAATAACAAGAAAAAATGAGTGATTATATTTTCCGTCGATAATTTAAGCTTGATAATTGGTATCCCTATGAAAATTAACGCTTGGAGTAATTTAGTAGCTCCTGGTATAATAACATATATAGTCTATTGTAAGTATGTCTGTGGACATATTCAGGAAACGAATCCTTGTTTTCAAACTTGTAAGTCATCCCTGTATTATTAACTTGTAAGTCATCCCTGTATTATTAACTTGTAAACGTGTACAATCAAAGCTTTCGTTTGTCTTACAAATCCAGGAACCCTTGAGGGCTGTAGAATTTAGGAGTACACAACACCTACAACTGCTACTACTTAAAATTGGGGGATTAAATTCAGTACAGCTGTTGCATTATTATATGACGTGGACAAATTTCCTTCAAGTGCACCTTCAAGAAGCTCGATCTATCGTCTGGGTGTACATAAGGACACAACAGGTATCTGTACTAGTATAGTAGCATAGTAGAGGACTATCGTCCCGCATATATGTATGTATATATTTAAATTTATATATATATATATTTCTATATATAGAAACAACTCTTATGAATCTCTCCACAATTAAATACTCTCAAATTATTTCCTTTCAGAGAATGTAACCGAAAGATCCCCTTGAGTTGCTCTCATTGGATTACAAGGAAAAGACTTCTACGACTGCACATCCAAACCTTTGAAAAGTGTCTGGGCTGTCTGTGCCCTTTGTGATGATCTCGTGTATTTATATGTGTGCAGTGTGCACCTTTCTGGAAAAGTATCCGGGGTACCTGCCACATAAAATTGTGGAACGACGGACCAACGTGGCTAGTCCATTTTCTACATTTCGGAACGATTGTGTGGGACTAAGAGATTTTTTTCCCTCGAGTCTTCACGTCTCTCATGTTTAGTTTCCTGGCCCAGACGTTATTGTTGAACCAACATAAAAGATTTCCCTCATTCTTTTTACACGACCATAGAAATCCACAGAGCCGCAAATAAGGTTTGGTAATCGTCGATACTCTGGATTGAGGTACCTACAAGGTTATTCCTACCATTCAGATCGACAGATATATATATCGTCATTCCAGAGCATTACTTCAAGACTGCATGTGCTCCAAGAACGTGTATTGACAAGAATAAGCCTCCTGTTGTAAGTACAGAAATACGGAGCACAAATGCTGAACGAAATCTGAAGAAAGGAATTATGAGCGATACTGACGTGCGGGATCCAGACCTTCATTATATAGGGAGTTTCTTCTACTATACCTATGTACATCTACGGTATTGATATAGGAGATGAAATATGAAATCCTCGTGTTGAAAAGTAGTACTGAGTTCTATTAATTGAATCTTATGTATTTCCCAATGGGACATTATTACGTCTAGGGGTGTTGCGTGAAAGTAGCTAGGACAACAATTAGTGCTACAGCAAGTAGTGCAATTTCAAATATAATGGTACTTGGAACATACAAACCTCATGATGATAGGTATATTAGTACCAAGACATGGAAAACTTCCCAGACGAAATATCATCATGAAGACGTATAGGACTGTCTCATCACAACACTGAATCCATGTACGTGAAAAGTTTCATTTGGGTTTAAACATATGTATGTACGCACGTACAACACCGGTATTATTTTTTATCGCACAAATTACTACATATGAGGCTGAAAACATTCATGCTCTTCCAGAGTGCACTATTTGGAAGAGATGGATTGAGCAAGTACTACTCAGTTTTGGAGTATTATGGCATCATGTTACAGTAATTCACAATATTATTGATTTTGTTATTTGTGTGTTGTCATAAGGAACCTGAGCCTGCAACCATTGTGAGTATACAGTGGAGAAACTCAATTCGGTATGTACTTCACCTTCTGCCCTTCGTAAATTGCTTACTTTTAGTGAGTAAGTAAAGGGTGAATGTTGTTGATAATTTGATCGTTCATTCTTGTACTAATTTCATTCTACGCTCCAAAGTAATTGTCACAAGTGGGTTATGGCTGTATTTTATTCCTTTGCAGCTCCGTTCCCTTCGATCAAAGGAAGCCATGGAAGGTTGAAAAGTTTGAAGAATCGGCGGAGAAAGGTTCAGAACGCCGGTCCACATGAGATTATTGCATGCACGTAGTCAGGATGTGAATATATCTATAATTTCTTGTGGGACCACCATAAATCCTGGTAGGTTCCGAACATTTGGGACATACTCAATTTTTTATAAATTTTAGATTCTCAAACACTACGCTGCATGGAATATACAGCCTGTGAAAAATAGTGGAGGAAAACAGAGTGGGCAGCCGAACCTCTCTCCAGCTCCAGCAGCACAAATATTATTTCTTTCCGTGGGGGTGATGCACCAATTGTTGTAGGTATGTATTGTATTTTTGATAGTTGAGTACACCAAGTTTTAAGGTTTGATGAAGTGCTACTCTTGTGTAGCTATAGTGCTTTTCATTTGTGACCTTAGTGTGCTTTTAATTTGTGACCGCAGTGTTTTTCATGTGTAATCGTACTGCATTTTCCTTGTGTAAGCGTAGTCTAATCAAAGTTCTACTAAATCAGTTACCCAGTTTGGACAAGAACTTAATATTTGAACCACCCCTTGGGTAAATTCTCTGGGTTGGATAGTAAACTACGTTCTGTATCCCATCTAGGTGTTTTCATCTTTTCCCCAAATATACACAAGTCAAAGAGTCTCAATGTTATATTTATTACTTGTGCTTTATTCAAGACATTTTTAAAGGGATTTTCCTTGAATTTCGTTTCTTTTCCATCCTTTGAGAAATCCACGTTCCAGGAGCATTCAAGTGACTAAATAACATTTTCCTTTGGCCTTCACCTAAACTGAATGTACACGTATGGTAAGGCCCTTTACTGCGGGATAAGCTGGGAAACTCGATCCAATAAACAGACGAGACAAGACTACAAGACCAGAATTGAGTGTTCCATTTATGAACTTGTTAATGGTGAAAATTTATGAACTACCTTTATTTTTTCATCATTTCAAAAACGCTATTGGGAATTTCCGCTGATGAAGCTGATGAGAGGTTCAACATCGTGTAGGACGATTCGACTCTAGGTATAAGTATACATACAATGTTGACTTCTTGGAAGACGATGGGTGAGCTGGAAGAAGTGTAGTCATGAATTTCGTTCCTGAAGCTTAAAGATCTTGAATGGGCACACTTGACACACCACACTTCTGTAGAATTCCCCTTGATATAAAGCCAAGTTAATCCTGATGAAGGAGAGAGAAGAGACGCGAAACATTAGAAATCTGCACGAGTAGAACGAGTTGGTCTCCCGAGTCAAGCATAAAAATAATACTCCGACAGCTAGCAAGATAGAGGAGAGAGAGAGAGATCGAGGTGACCATGAGAAATACCCGGCAAGCATCATGAACTGACTGTAAATAAGTTGTCTGAAGTTAGAAAACGGAAAGAAAAACAAGAAAATAAACTGCGGGTCGTAGAGAAGCAAGATCGTCATCAGCTAAAAAATCCATATGACATCCAAATAAACATTGTGTATAGTATATGCGGTACTTTATGAGTCTGCGAAGGTGAATCGGCGTCAACCTGTAATAAAGTCCATTTCAAAATCTGAACCTTATTTCACTCTCGCCGGCATTCATCATAATAAGACATGCCTGAGTAGAGCACAGGGCTCAATTTTCCTCCGATGAACCTCCTTTACAGGATTTGATTGAAATGTTGGAAAGCCACAATGTAGATATAGGGAATACACAATTGGGAATTCCAGTCAATGTGTACGAGAAAGAGGTAGACAAGCCCACACAATGAAACCCGAGCAAAATTCATCCACTAATGCGGCTACCGTGCACGTCTAACATCTTTCTTGCGATTATTATTACCCTGCGTCTCAGATTTCAAATCCTCTTTTAATACAAATCCCACATCAGGCGGATTCAAAAAGTTTCTCAACTTTTCTTGATACAGATATAAAACATGATTGGACAGAATGGTTGGAATAACAACTGTGTTCCACTACAGATACTCTCCTGTATATGGATTCTACTTGAGTTCATGCAAACACGTAAACATTTCCTCACCGCATCATCATTCTGGCTCATCGAGTCATCAGCAATATCACCATCATCATTAGCGGCGTATCTAGTGGGTAGCAACATCATGTTCGTGGGCCGAAACTGGAGCAGAGCATCTTTCACAGTACATCTTATTACTCATACCTTTGTAGACATAACTACACAAGTCTTAATTTTTTTATCTCATCTCTGCTCAGCCCTCATCCGTTGAAATACAAACAACTTTTAACTTTTCCTTCCAACTTTTTGGCCATTCCATCATGTTCGCCAATGCTTAACATGATACCATTTAGGAGACATTGTGGAGCTCCTTCTTCGCAATCCGCACAACATGTGTATGAGTATGCACCACTTATATCTATGCTCATCCTATGCATCTTATATAACCGCTGCTGTATGTTCCTTATGACACTGCTTTTCTTGTGTTAACCTGACATCTTTTCAGCTCTTCTCAACTTTTCTACATCCTTTGTTATACATGACGTACATGAAATATGTATGTAACACACCTATATTTTCTCTTATAGCCATACCTCTTTGTATGCATGCAAAGCTTCTCCTTTGCTTACTGCAATATAATAAGTGTGTGCAATGATTTCTTATGCTTTTTCTATTATGCTGTTGCAAACTTTCATGTATGCAGTTGCTAATAATACACACACTCGAACTTGGAGTCAAATGGTAAAGCTACTTTTGAAACTTGTGATTTTCCTCTCAGACATTGACTTTTACTATTTTGGTTTTTATTCTCAATATAAGTAGTTATGGCTATACAGACGCTCTGCAGATTCTTGCTGGTGTCAGTCCCCTTTCCAAAAGTGCATCTTGAAACCCCACACACTCGCGCCTTTGTTGTTGGTGGCTGTGAAGACTGAAAAAATGGTTTTCTTCACCCGCCGTCTTTACAATCTCCGTCTGGCTGTTTATCTTCAAACCGAATTAGTTCCTTGTAGTATATATACGGTGGCAATAATATATTACTACTTGTATACGTATTTCATCCATACCACCAGGATTTTCCTGAAAGTTCTAGAGTATCAAGTTGTGCTCGTTTGCATATGTGTGTCTTTGCTGAATATTGTACTTATGTATATCATTTGGTATTGCGCAACCTATGATGTAATATATGATGGTAGTGTATAACTAATGCAGGTATAGATCTTGTGAAGTTTATGTTTGTATATATCTGACATACTTAAATGATACATTGTCTAGTATATATACTATACATATGTAGATAGATACGTGTATGTTAGAGAAGTATCGGTGAGTTAGTATCTGAAAGAATGAAAAATTTAGTTTGTGCAAATTTTCTATAAGATTGAGCCAATGTTGGGGAATGAAATAGGATAATGTAATGCTATAAAAATGCTCTGGCTTTCCCTCCTTGTGTTATGCCTACCCTGCAGATACATGAGATTGAGTCTGGTTGGCTTTCGGGATTGATACGGCGGTTGGCGAATCTATGGAAAATTTGGCATTTATGACTGTCTGTGGTGGTGTGTTGGGTGTTGATCTGCACTTTGCATCTGGACGCTGACTTTCGCATTGTATTTCCCCACAGAGATATACATCAAATAGAGCCGAGAAAAAAGTGTATGAAGCTCATCTTCTTCCTCTTCTTCCAAACTTGATGACTCTCGAAACATATAGGCCAACCCAACTCCAATAATACATGCAGCTCCAATAAATGCATTCTGTACTCGTCAGCATCAATAGTTTGTTATTAGTGTCGAGACAAGGATTATTGTCAATCCTGAAGTTGTTCACCATTACAATACACAATATATTGACGGAACTACTGCTCCTGAAAGTTCAGGGGAACCTCATACTCTTATGTTAGTATGGTATTCCTGTCTATGGGTGAAGTTTGCGGTTGGGAATGAGATAGGGAATTTGCGGAAACTTACTTTTATTCCACAGATTTACTTTCCATCCGAAGCAACTCACAATAAATATTAAGTATGTACACAAACATGCCTGTAACATTCTCCCAATTGCACTTTTTCCAACGGGGATCTCAAGTCTTATTTTGCAGGCCCTCAATATTGCTTTTACAGATTCACTTCTCCCCTCCTACTACTATACAGCATACGGTGGTAACTCTGAACCTTATTAGTAGTGTAGTATAACCTTACAGAACCATATATTTTGTTCTATAATAACGTGCATGTTTTATATAGCAAATTCAGTACACAGACCACGACCTCGTCTGGAACTTGGAACTTGAATGAAAATGAATTTAATATAACGCATACAGGGATCATCAAATCCCTACCACTATGACGAACGAAATCAGAAATGTCAGTGACTGTGAGCATTTCACAATTCTGATGACATTGATAGGGTCTCGCTGGGGTTTATCTGGATCCTGGAACTATGGAAATAATGAACAAACTTGGAACCAGTGTGAACCTCACAACGGATCAAAGTTCAAATGTTTTGCCCCAATCTGTCAGAACTGCGTCGGAGTATGTCAAGAGACTTTCTGGCTTCAACTTTCTGACAAAGTGAGATTTAAATTAATTAGTATACCATCAGTGAGATTCAAGTAGGTGTATTATTTTCCAGGTTTAGTACAGACGGTACTCTTTATATACAAGTTAGTATGGGATTCAAGAGTTGAAATAAAATTAGCGAGCTTCAAGCATATTAATCAGAACAAAAGCAACAATGTCGAATTTAAATGAAGTGACTCAAAATTATATCAGTTGGCTTAAAATCAGGTTAGTTTCTTAAATTAGCTGATTAAAAATACAACATAACATTTAACACTGCCACTTACTTTTCTCTTATGGCACATGTTCAGCAATCCTGTATATATTTGGCATCTTCAGTCAATGTCTTTCAATCTGCATGTTCACCGTATGGTTATGCAAATTGCAGGCAGGTTGGAACCATATGCTGAAGGCCTGTGTGTATAGTATATCGGATATTGTGCATATATGTATCTCTACTTGTTGTTGCGTTGATACTTGAAAATGGTATATAGCATGTTCTGTGGAGAAAAGTGCAACGGTAGAAATGGAGAGTCAAAGCCTTTGACAGAGGCTAAAAAAACAACATGTGATGGAGATAGTGTCAAAGTTTTGGAAGACACTTGAAGAATTTGCAAGGCATTTTCTTCCGCTCAATCCCATACAGAATAGCATTCGTGCAAGTTGTTAAAAACATACTTTGAACCCTTCACAAACATACGGGCATTTTCTAAGTTGTAAAAATATGCTGTGCAAGCTCTGAAAATCATACTTGCATGCTCTGAAAAACATACTTGCAGACAATGATAAATATATACTACTTGTTAAGTCCTGAGGAACATGAACAGGAGTTGAGCATAAGTTTGACACAAAACATCCATGCATGCAAAACTTCCATACTCCAAAGCATGTACACTGAACTCAAATTCTGAAAGGAACATAATACGAAACACAAGTTCCAGCTCGGCTGTATAAACACGAAGGTGCATTGAATCTGTTGGTGACGAGCTTGTCGAACTCTGAAGAAGAGGGGAAAGTCCGGAGGAATATAATGAGAGATGGAAGAAAGGGAAACACACTGACGACATCACACTCGCACAGTTACCATTGTGTGCACAAATGTGCCCAATTTCCTTATTTTACAAGTATAAAAATGCAGATACGTATATGCATAGCATCTGTCAAAGGAATGTCCGCGTACTTAATTTCTTAATACCAGACTTGTGCATGCACGCAGTGTAATCGTCGGTAGGATGCATCTTCATAAATTTGCGTATAGTCTACTGTTTACAAGTAGATATCTGTACGTATACCTTAAGTATGTGTATATGCTAACAGATACGACCGCACGACATGGCCGCTCTGTCTAATATTCAAAATCAGCTATTAAAATGGCAGGCTTTAAATGGTGTATACGCAAACAAAGATGCTCATATGCAAAAAGCAGTGTATGTGTGTATGAAAAAGCTTGATAAGCGGTGTGTGTATGGAAAAAGCAAAAGTTACAATATATATAATATATATGTATGTATACCTATAAACAAACTAGAAATTTTGGACGACTGGAACTAAAGGTTTGTGGTTCCATATCGCCGGAACTCAAAGCCACGGTGATAGCTTCACACAGTCATTTAAGAGCATGGCAATAAACCAGAGTTGGAATTTCGTATGCAGTATCTCTGGCTCTGTGCTCCTATGTGGGCATATAAAATACATGGGGAAAAGTAGATTGTAGAAAAAACATTATAGCTTTATTATACCTAATGGATGGGTGTAAGGAAAGTACCACAGACGTTGCAGGAAATACATTAGGGAATCAAGTGGCTCCGGGTGTATACACACATGGAAATGGTAAAGTGAGAGTTGAGGAGAACCGGAGGGTTATCGACCTGCTGGCCGATACCCGAATCGGAACACACGTATATACAATATATATACGGGAACATAACGCTTGCAATTCTGTATGCTTCCTAGCCCCATTACATTAGCATTCATTTACTATTACTATACAGAACAGCATACCGCATTTCTCTGACCATTGTCCTCTTGGTTTTTTGCGTGAATTTTTTTCTACAGGCATTTATAGCTATAGCATGCTTTGTGCAGCCCTGTTCAATCTGTGTTATAAGACAGTCCGGCTTATGTATAAATTGTAAACGTATTTCTGTTTAGTGTATGTATTTCTTTATTGTATACGTGCATATTGTGTTTCGTGTATAGTATAATACATGCTAAGGTGCCGTGGACATGCCACTGTATGTCATGGATTTCTACTACACGACATCTTTTCACTTGGAGTTCAAGCTCTGGACGTTCATCTCACACGGGAATTAAATTGCTTGACTTGTACAAGTAGCAAATATGACAAGTGTTACCGCATTTATGACACTTCCTATATTGTTATAACCTTCTCTGCCCAACATGTCTTGCTTGTTTTAGTGTTAAGCTTTATTTATCACTAAATTTGATTTGAATTGTTTTGCTTTATTTGACTTTGCTCTAACAGAATTTAGCTAGTGCGAGCTCTGCGAGGTTTGCTTTGAGGGAAAGATTAAGCTTTATCAGGACAGTGTTTTGAACAAATAGAGTGCTTGTGAGCTTCCTTGATCAGCTTATTGTATAGTTTGATTGAAGTTGTAGTATAATTTAACAGAAGGTTTTACTATTTAGATTTCAATTTATTAGAATAGTTAAGCCTGTGATTTGAGCAAATGCTTTAGTTTACTTGATCATGACACTTGAGCTGGTTGGTTTCATCAGAATTCCTATTAGCTCACTTGAATGGAACCATTTCCGAATCTTTAGTTTGCTTAAGTAAAAGCTTTAGTTTGCTTTAGCTCACCAGAACGATTTGCTTTGATTGAGCGTACGACTGTGTTGTAACTCAGCACTTGTCATCATCATGGCAATTCACAGGTTTAACAACAGCTGAGGATTTCCCCATTGGCGCCGCCATCCTACCAACACTTACTATTTGCCTCATTACCACAATGTGTTTAATGCGGTTACGAATCGAAATTAAATAAATAATTGCCTCTCTGTCCTGTATCTTTAATAGTCGAGATGTAGGTATACATACATACATTTATTAACCTCCCATAATTTTTATTGCAATTCAGAGCAAAATCCATGTAGTGGAAAAACATATAGTGGGGATATATGAGACGTATATACCACAATGCAGAAAAAGCTGTTAGGGGCAGGAGTGCACACGTGTTGCCTTATGTATGCACAGTTCACTATATAGTAGATGTATGTATGTATCTACAATGGGAAATGATTGCATTTTGTAACTTCATGCCTTGCACAGATATATATGTACTTGCAATGTTATAGGACTAGCGAAATCGTAGCTATTTAGTAATACATACAATATATGCATATTATTGTGGTATGGATCTCCGTGCGGTTTTGCCTTGCAAGTCAGTGGACATGCAAGGGGAATAAGTGGTGAGTGGGTTGGAGTCATGGCAAGATACTTTTGTTTCGGACAGTTTAATTTAAAAATATTCTCAGTGGGTAAACCACCTTTTCGGCGTTGCTACGCTGTCCCTGGCAATTACCGTGCGGTTTCACTTTCTGCCTCACTATTTCCGTAAAGCTCAACTGACAGAGGTTTTTGCATGAAAAACGCTCCCATTATTTCTGTTCCGTGTAACTTTAGCATATAGCAAAAGGTTTGTGTGGATGTAGCTATATAATCAAGTTTTATATATGTATTTGTACATTCCATTCATTATTATGTTTATGTAAGGATTTAAGGATTATATATAATAATAATATATATACCATATACCTAAGTACAAATAGTGAGGATATATAGTAAATTAGTCTTTGCTAAACTACGGGCCATTGTAGTAAATTAGCCGCCGATTGGGAACATGGACGATCATTGTAATAGCTTTTACCTATAGAAGCTCATTATTGAAGTCGCTTAGCGACATGGAAGATCGTTATTAACGTTGCTTGACTACGTTGTAGAGGATCATAATAAACTGTTTGCTTATGGAGGATCATTCTAAAAACCCTTGCCATCCTGAGGAGCATTGCAAAAACCGTTTGCATATTGAGGAAGAGCTCTATGGCCTGTAGATCAACACTGTGGAAATTACTTTCCTATGGATTTGTTCAATGTGAAATTAGCCGTTTGGAAATATATATGCATATAAGTATATGTATACAATCCTTATATCCGAGCATTATGTATAAAAGCAATAAGTTATGCAGTATACCTATACTGTTTTCCATGTTTAAAGCCCAGCTGGCCAGCTGTTCCAACCATAGGCAGAAGCCATGGAAGGAACTGACTTATACTATATGGCATAGAAAGTAACTTTTAAAACTATCAATGAACACTTATCCCATGACTGCTCGTTACTTTTTCCAACTTCAAATTTTCATGTCTCCCCGGTGTATTTAATATTCCTATGGGTATTTTTCCATAATTTCCAAACTCCTGGTTTGCGTACATCAGATAAATTAAGTTACTACAATAATTCAAACAGCATTGCTATTAATGTCGACTCTAATACAAGCTTACATGCCTGCTTGGTATTTCCACTCTTGAGAATTTGCAGGAGTTCATTGTGTGTGTATTTCCCTATTGAACTAGAACCTTCATACATGTATGACTATAGATAATATTTGAGTATTTTTTAAAGATTGATTTAGTATTTATAAACCTCGTAATTTTTCCAGAGTATTTTATTTAGTTACTCTAGTATAGTCCCTTGTTTATCTTCCTGGTTATTTATTCCGTGTTTTCATGCAGCAGACCAGTCTGTTCTGGCCTGGCAGTAGAATAACATATGTACCTATATGTAACTACATATTGCTATATTTACACATGTCCTTAATATTAGCGTATTCAAGAATTTTGCGAGGGGTATTGGATGGCTTATGGTTTATGTCCAAAAGTCTTAATATTTATTTGTTTAACACTGCGTTCTTCCCCAATTGAAAATTATGGAATATTACCAACCACATAGCTGGTTTGCTATTTGAACTTAATAATGATTAGCAATGTGGATCTCTAGTTCATTGGTATGCTTAACATGGATTTTCAATACGGAAATGCTATGGAAATTCTATAAATAAATAAAGATTCAACATACAATCATTATATACGTAGAAATAAAATAAATTCCTTATTTACAATACTCAAGAACGTTTGCATGCCAAGTTCCGATGCACACTTCCGGAATGATCAACACAACAAGTCCTCATGTATAGAGGGAAACGTTTGTTGGAGTGTGATTGCAAACAACAGAGATATAGCTGGATACTTAACGGGTAAATCCCTGTGAGGTGATAAACTCTTGTCATGTAAACAAATGCGAAATGTGATAAACATATGCATGTGACTCATTGTCAGGAGCGAGGTTAGACGAGTCGTCGGGAGAGAAACGCACTTCCAGGTCTGCTGGCTCCTCTATTATCATACCATCGTAGTATTTTATTCATACGTAATAGCTGCATATTAGCCAAGGATTTTCTCGCAAGTGCATGTATATGTACATATTTATACATGTACATAACGTGTGAAATAATTCCGCGAATCATACTATTATTGTTAGTATAATGTACATATCGTCGGCGAAGGATCCCAAAGTACCAATTTGTATCCCTTCAACATGGAAATTGGTACTTTTGGATACTTCGCCGATGGTATATAATATATATATTATATATCGTATTTATAATATATATCGTATATATATATTGCCTATACTTATATATATAAGTATACTTATGTAGTAGTAGTAGTAGTAAACTTTATTAAGTCATATACGTGTGTCAGCAAAGTCAATACAGAGTATCGGTTTTCACCCAGGACACACAGAGGTCAGAGCCATGTCCACAACAAACCAACAAAAATAACCGAGTCATAAACCAAAGGTGTACAATACAATTTACATCAAGTAATACCTTCCGATCGCGAAACTAAAATTAGCTTAGATAATGATTTTAAAAATTCATTATAAGAATTCATTATACTTGTTTTACATAACAAATTAAGTAGTGTATCAGTATAGGGAAAGCTAAACGGAGAATAGCAAGTTTCTATGAAAGTGCTGAAATTATTATTGAATAGCCAATAGTAAATAATTATATAATATTAAATTGCCATTAATTAACCCAGAGTATTTTATATTACGACAATAACCTCCGGGCGCGTCTGCCAGTCTGCAAAAGTATCATAAACTTAAATTAGCACGAATAATTATTCTGTTTATTAATTTATACTACCAGTTCCATTGCTGCGATAACCAGAGCGTCGGTAAGTCAATGGGCCTTGTTGTATTTATGTATCATGCATACTACCGAAGTAGGAAGTAATAAGTAAGTATACTATGGAGCTGTTTTCGAATAAAGTAATTTGGTGCTATATGGCGCTGTACTGAACAAAAAGGATACTACAGAGTAAGTCAAACATTCGGATTCTTTTAATGCATGTAGCGATCAAAGAGTAGCAGAAGCGATTTTTCTGGACAGATCCCAATGCTGTCTTTACTTCACGCTGCTCCTAAAATTAACCCCGGGTAAAATTACAAAATTTTAGAATAAATAAATGAAGCTTTTGGGTCAGAGCGACTGGTAGTGGTTAATGTAACAACAACAAGACTAGACTAGGGAACTGTACTTGTCCAAAGAGTATTTACGGTGGTTGACTCCCGCGAGGAGTGCGAAAATACTCACTCTGCTATGCTATGTGTGTATGTATTGATGTAACAAGTTATTCAACACAAGAGTGTTGATTCAAGGAAGGGAAATCAGATTGCCGGAAAAGACTACTCATGCAAGTGGAAATGTTCGATCTTTTGAAAAAAGCTTCTTCTTCAACCTCATCAATAATCACGTTCGGTGCCCGAAGAGCATTAGTCGGGGTCAATGAAATATGGCTCGCAGGATATGATGAATGCCGCTTTTACTAAATGAATTGGAATGAACAAGAGGACGAAGCACAAGGAAACGTGGTACTTTCTCAGAGTTTGTCTTTTGCGGAACTGATTATGTATACTTATGTACATATAATGTGTGATACATATTATATGCACAAGTATATACTTATAATATGATCATACAAATAACATGGCTTACTCATAACATGGTCATGCAAATAGCATAGCTTATACACAACATGGTCATACAAATAGCATAGCTTCTACACATAGCATGGCTTACACCTAATACGTATATGTACACAATACTGACAAGGTGTCGGTCTGATGGGAACAACGACTTATTATTTGAAATATCCCGTCCGCCGTCTCTCTCCGGCGTGTGAAAGTATGAACCCTTGTAAAGTGTCAGGAAAGTTTTTCCCTTACTTAGTTTTCATGAGCTCATTCACACTTTACTTGTGTGTGTATTTCCCTCCTATCTGTATTTATATGTAAATTTTATGTCCATACGTACTTTCATTTGTAAGTACATTTCACTTGTACTTATAGTATGCACATTGTATAGCATACATTTTCCATATGAATCTTTAAAATACGGACAAGGCCTTCTTCAGTGTGCATGTACAGTGAAAATATATAATCCGGCTGCTTATCCTGACAGTTTGGCTTTGTGAAAGGCAGGCAGGCTTTCTACACTCTTCGTGCAACACTTTTCCCATATCTATAAGTATATTTATATTAGATACTCCTTTATATAAATATTATTTTCCTCAGCATATACTCGGCTATCATTATTCCACGTTTTTAGCACTATGTAGGAGGCATTTAACCAAGAGACACTACTCTCACGATTAGTTCAAGTTCTTAAGCCTTTTTCGGTGGCGGCGAACATTGACGTGCAGAGCACAGGTCTAAATTGCGCTTGCATTTGCTTCTGCATTTGCTCTTTCTCGGGGTTTTGGCAGGTTCAAAGATACCAAGGTATGTACGTGGAATGTCGCTCTCTGGAAGGTGAGGACATTGTAACTCAGCAAAATATCATCCGCGTTCATTACAAACTCTCGTGTGCCATTGGGACAATTCAAGTGTTATGTTCGTGGAATTTACGGTACATATTCAGATTTTAAGTATATTGAGATGGTCCCGCGAAGTCCTTCTCACATTTAAAAAGTTAATAATATAATAATTAACTCACAAATAAAAATTATTTTAATTATATTACCATCAAAAATTTTTATATTCTGTATTCGAATTTTGTAACTGGTAGAATTTTAATAGGAATTAATTATACAAATTACATTAATGTGTCGATTAAGTTTTAAAACTTTGAAAAAATATTTTTACAGCCAAATTGCATTTATCTACAGTTACAAAGAACGGAACTATAGTTGTATTAAAAACAAATAATGAACGTTTAAAGCTTCACTGATTAGGATGAGATAAGAGTGTCCCGCGCAGTACTTGAACGCTCCCCAAATAATAAAGTCAGTGACAAAAGTTTGCGGGTTGAACTTCAATTGATTGCCGTTCATGCCTTGACTTGCCTCTCTTTATTATATTAACTTCCACGGAGCCGAAGTATAGCTGTCATATAAGAAAGCTCCACAGCCGACTCACAATGTATAACTTGATAGAACGTCATATTGTCTAAATTTAGATCGCCTTGCATGACAAGGTGTTTCTAATTATTAGGATTCATGCCCCAAGTCAACATCCACGCTTGTCAAAGTAACTTATTATAGTTACAACAGTATATTAAAAGAGAAAAGTAAAATCTATTGACATTTTTTAGCGCTACACAGTTACGCCAGGATTTCAATGCTCATTTAGCATCTCGGTAGTTTACAACCAGCACTCCCGTTGCTTGACACATATGCATATATATACATATTCTCCATACGCACACACATACTATTATAGCTACACTCATATAGAAATTGTATGTATGTATATATATGAAGTATGCACACTTGATATGTGACATCTTAAAAGTACTATGTTACATGTACATACATACATATTTAATATTGTATATTACACTTGAGCAAGCATTTGACAATCTGTGCAACAAGTTTTGTACAAGCGAATTTTACTTTGAGGAATTGTTGTGTCATGGAACTTGTATATTGTCAACGTAGTACATTTTGACGATATATACAGGCAAACGTTGTTATATGAATAGATAGACTGTCAACGTATCCCTGTGCAATAAAAGTAAGTGAATGTGACGGGTTGAACGTGATCCATTTACCTCACTTGCACCATTTCCAAATGATGAGAAGGATATTTAGTCTCGAATATCTATGTACACTGTTTATACGTCAAAGTGTATATGTGCACTATAGATGTATGTACAAGTGGTGTGTGTGTACACCTTATGGATAGATCTGTATACTATATATGTACACTATGGTTGATTGGCAGCGAGTCAAATGTGTGCATTTCGGAGGAACACACCTGCTTGGTTTATGATTCATAAAGGAGAGTAAGAATGTCAATCTAAATTGCAATAGTGGAGCAGAATGTGCATAAAATGAGGTTTTAGTGAGAATCTTGCGGACTCAAATAATTATTTTTGCGTGTGTATATTTAAATATAGCCCATTGCATGCCTAATTGTAATGATAAAGAGCTTTGGAGGACAGTGTGTCTCTGCTTGGCTCTGAAAGATTTTTCCCCATGTCTCTCCTCGTATAATAACTCCATTCACTTTCCACATAGGTGTAGTACACTATACTCTAGATGTAGTCGTCTTGAAGCCGGATTTCTTCACTTTTCGCATCCCATGCATATTTCAGACGGACTCTCAGAAATGGCCGGAGCGAGGAATTATTATTATGCATTTAACCCACTAGTAGACTGTCTAATAAACTGGGAGATAAATGCCCTCATTATATTATTTAATACATTTTTACTACAAGAATTACTTTGTTAGTCAAAGAGATCTCTCGCCGTGTGTTCAGAGAGGAGATAAATACGATTTAGACTTAAGCTCTATACGGATCCTCATTTTTCCTCAACCTATTCTAACTCCTGATTCTGATAATTACCCCTGCTACATAATCTTTTTGATGCACTCTCTATACAGCCTTCTCGCCCTTTATAATGCACAGCCTCCAAACTCAAATCTCTATAGCCCTTTAAATCTTTTTTAATATTTCATTCCTATCCTTATTCTTATTTCCCAATTATCCCTACTCTCTCAGAAAAAAGCTTGGAAAATGAAATGCTTCTTCTTTCCAAATTACACATCTTTTAATATACAACTTGATCGCAAATTATCTCTCTTGCAATCCCTCTTAGTATTTCTTAATGTCCCTGCTAATGACGGGAGGAATGTCGCAAGAATTATTAGTAATCTGCTTAATAATAATTGTACCACTACACCTCTTGCATATTTTTGCCCATTCTTTACAATCCCGAGAGCCTGAAATCAAAAGGAATTTAGTATAATAAGCGGAGAAGGACACTATGGGTGAGCTCTATGGAGCGCCTCTCTCCACGTTCAAGATCACTTGACTCGCCTCTGGTGACATGTTTTAATTCTCGAATTTTTGCATTTTCCTCTCCATGGCCTCTGGGGTTTCTTCCACCGCTTTTATTGAAACGACACCGTATGACTGTGTTAATTCCTATGCTATTAAACCACTTCGCAGGGCTATTTCCCTCACGCATTCATTCCTTGTTTTTGTCAAGTTAAAAAGCTTTCCTTCTCTTTTTAAAGTACATGTAATAACTATACTTTGTCTTCTCTATATTATTTTACATGCTTATTGTGTTCCCTGTCAATTGTTTATTCCCTCTATATAAATTGCAAACTTTCATAAATGTCAACCAATTTTACATGCACAAAATCATGTTATAGGCATCATAAGGCGCAGTTTGGGAAATAAGGATCAATATAAAAACAATATAGTGGGAAAATATTCACTCTCACTATTAAAAGTACAGATAGTAGATAGCAAACTTTTACTGGGGCGTACAATTTCTTGTGCAAAGCTATATACTTTGGCTATTGCAACATTTATTATTAATTTAGCTAGACTGTTGGAACATTTATTATTACGTTCAAGGCCCTATGCAAGCACCAATGCTTTTAAATATGTGGATAATTGTCAATGGAAGTATGACATGCTGGGCTTAATAGCATTTATGATTCTGCAAACCAGGTAATTATGCATACGACTTTGAATTTGAATTTACAATTCTCTGTTTAACTAGGCGGACGTGTTGACATGAAGGTTCTAGTACATACAATTCCCTATAAGATTCTTGAACATGTACATACTCCCATTTTCGCATAGATATGTAAACTTCCATGTGTATATGTCTGGCCGGCACAAAAGCTTATGCTATTGACAGTCGCATTTTATGCGTAAATGTGACCATTGACCGGGAGTTATAATGTATGTAATTGTGTCCAGAGGGCAATGGAACGTAAGGCAATAATAACAATACATACAATATACCGCTGCAATCTATATAGGAAATGTTTTTTTTTGTATTTTTGACTAGTAAATGTATGTGTTGTGATGAATGAATAGCATTATATGGGCTTGTCCTATATTTGCGCAATAAATTTGGAAACTATAAATATAAAAATAAATATGTATATGAAGCAAAGGCATACTATACCTACTATGTACATACACATTAATACATACTAGAAGCTGCAGCAAATAGTGCAGAAATAAATGTAAATATCGAAGCTATACAGTAAATATAGACGTGCATGCCAAACCCACACAATAAATACAGAAATAAATACAAAATAAATACAGAATCTATCACAAATACAAAAATAAATACAAAAAAATACAGAATCTATCACAAATACAAAAATAAATACAAAATAAATACAGAATCTATCACAAATACAAAAATAAATACAGACCTTAAACAGCAATTAAGCAAATAATTACACAGCAATGTATAATAATATGCACAAGTCTTTGTTTGCATCCGCAATAATTCCCTTTGAATTGCCCACTAAAATCAACAGCTTAAAATAATTAATTACATTAAATCTAGATACTAATTTCACCATGCTATATATAGCGAGCTGAGCTATATACACGAGTGTTTCGGTATAATAAAAGCATCATAAATATGCAAAATGATTTACTTGCGCATAAAGCACGTGTAATGGGCTAAACTAAGATGAGATTAATTGCGTGTGTGTCTCTCTGTGTGTGTGTGTTCTATTGAAAATGAAGTATTAGCATATTCAGCAAAAAGATAATATTATGCGGCAAAATAAGCTCGACTGTAAAGTGCAAAGAAAGGTAAAAAGAGGGGAGATGTACAGTATAAACATGTAATATATATATGTGAGTGTGTAAGGTTTTAGTAATAAAATGGAAACAATAAAACATCCAAGGTGCGGATGTTCGATGCATAATTAATGAGTGCAGTCGGTTCTTTGTACTTAAAGTTAGACTACATATGTACATATTCACAGTGTATCATAATATACAGAACTTGAAGCATAATAAAAGTTGTTATTTGCAAATGTCTGTGGGACGGAGGCGGAAGTGCGGTATATCCAGAAATAAAGCAAACTAAATTTGTATAATGGAGGACTTTACAGTTCGGTTGTTATTATTATCGTTGCTATTCTACAGCACTTCCGTAACGCGGATGTGTACTCTGTAGTGTCTAATATTGAGTTTCTATAGTAGCTATTGAGACGTATCGCATTGCAAATATTAGCTCCGTGTGTAGCTATACTATACCTCTTTTGTACTAATTCTGTTGCTATTTCCATATTTTTCCAAATGTATCTATACAGAAATATACTTGAGTATATTTTTGTTTCCATATTTTTAGATACAGAGACTTTGCGGAAGTAAGTATCTATATTGCATTGAGTGCACCGGGCGGAATCGAACTATTTTATTGCTGGCTTATGCTTATATGTAGTTAGATAAAGCAATACATACTTATTACAAGTAGTTAATATGAGTACTACAACTAATGTCTATAATAGTACGAATTAACTATATATTATATAGTTAATTCGTACAGGTTAATTGTATTACTATAGTAATAATAGAACATACATGTAGGTATATTCAGTGTATATATACAATAGACTACTTTCATGGACTGTAGTTGTAGACTAGACTGACAACGCTTATCATGGCGAGTGCTATAAATAAGCTTACATATAATAAATATACAACAAGTGTGTGGTTATACGAGCATTAGAGAGGACAATTGAAGTGCTTTTATCTGTACAAGATAGAAATTTCTATTATCGGAATTTGCTTTTGCAAGCACATATTTTTATATGAATGTATCTAAATATTCTTATGCATAGTCATGTATTTATGTATATACATATTATACGCATATATACGCATTGTATATGGGCTTGTATGGCACGTATATGTATATGAGCATGTATCTATAAATGCTTTGGGTGATGGGGCTTCTTGTGAATTTATCAATTTTAATCCGCTAATCGCTCGATGCATCGTCCGTCATTACATACATATGGGCATTTTATGCACTTAACACTATATAGATAATTTATTTATATTGATATTTGCACAGGTAATTCAGCAGTGATATTTATATTTGTGTACAGGTAATTATATTAGACATGTTGTAACTAAGCTCTAGAACTTACAGGCTTCCAGGCAAGTTTTGCATTAGCTTAAATGCAAAACTATAGAGGGAATAAGCTTAAGTTGCCTGAAGATCCTGCAGATCCTTCCGTTTACCAACGCTTTAATTATTCAGCTATGTATTTTGTAAACTTGTGTTCAGTTGTACACGCAATTTCAAGTTAATTTAAGTTATAGAGGGAAATCCTATTAAAGAAAAGCCATGGTCAGTTCGGTGATAGCCCGTGAGGTTTGATGGCATCGTCATGTTTATGAATTAACTTGACGGTGTCCAGACTAGTATAGGAAGTAGTATAGTAATTATAGTTAAGAGTTGCCTGTCTCCCTGTCTGACTGTGCGGTGACAATAGGGAGGAAGACAAATAGTAGTTTTTATACTATAGTGTGTGATGGTAAATGTTGACCGAATTAAATATTCATTCACTTTCTTTTGTCATGCCGTCCGCGTCTTATACGATTAGCAACTTATACGCGGCGATGTAGTCGAGAATGAATAAAATATGCTTGTATATGGCTGAATATTAGTTTGTTGTGCTACTTTTTCGTACTACATCCTGTGCACACCTATGTATGTATGTATAGTAATACTTTGCATTCTTTTCCATGATGCTCGATATTGACAAGAGGCAGGCCAGTGCACTCCTGGTCAGGGTATCAATTCTCATTATTTCCCTGTACACAAACACCCTTCAAACTATACATGGCGTGTGTTCCAGCTGAGAAACTCATGTATTACCATTTAGATTTACCATTAGAATTGTTGTTTAATACTGGGGATGGCACATTTGATTATTCCTGGACAGCACTGGCATATTTCATTACTTCTGTGTGTGTGTGTGTACTATAGAGGAAGAAGGAGCTTATCTGATTGTTCCTGGAAAGAAATGCTACGTGTATAGGTATAAAGTAGTTAGCTATTACGAGGAAATACTTCAACTATTTAGTTGTAAACTTTTTGTAATTATACTATTTTCTTCACGCGAATTCATTTTTATTATACTAAATAAGATAATAATATCCCTATGAGTTTATGCCTCTGCTTTTTATTTGTTCTTAACTATGTATTACTCCGAGGCTGCTGTTTCGTTTCGTGAAGGAAAACAGATTCTGCCAACTTTCCATATATTGATATATTATATGTCTTATTCCTCAACGTCCTCCGTCTTTCTCTTCGTCTTCTTTTATGTATGCCTCCCCACCACCACCACCAACACCACGCTTTAGTAGTTCTCCATTTAATGTTGTAATTTTGAATTAGATTACACGATAAAGGCACGTCATAAATCATTTGTCTCGTTTCGAATATTCAACTCCCATGTTACTCCCATGCCTACACACAATACCGAGCAATTTGCATCACGCTCATTTCCTCTAACGTCGTCCCGTATTGTCAATTTCCATTATTTTCTTCAGGGAGCCACCACAACTCTCAAGATTGACAGTATCATTCGGGAAATGACATCGACGTGCGTAACTTTCCATGTATACATAAGCCTCCAATTTGCAAGTTGCAAGGTATAAATACTCCTGTAGCTAATACTATATATATGCTACTTATATATGTATCTCTCTATAATGTTACAATGAGAATACGGTAGGATCGGAACAGGTATACATACAATAGTTACTTTAGTGTACATCTGTACATATCAAATGGATAGAAGTGCCGATAAATTACTTGAATTCCATTTAAATTGCCTAGATAGAAGTACATCTATGCTATCCAAGTGCGTCCAAATTCGTTAAAAGTGCATATAATATACACATAATAAGATCACTAAACCTTGGCGGATCAAGCGGGGGTGCTTGAATTATTTATTTGCACTTTGGCATCCCGTCCCCGTCCCAGTCCCGGCGAATGTCAGCTCAAATGTTCACATTACTTTTTTATTACACCGAAAAGGGTAAGATGTTTAGTGTTAGGGCACATGTCCCCATTTATTGCAAGTAAAGTGTCAAATTAATAAATACAAATGTACTGTTCAACCGACGTTTAGTACATTGAGAACCATTTTCGGCTTACATGATGATTTTAATTTGTCAACAAAAAATTGATCAGTTCCTTATATTTCTATAGCAGAAACCTTAGTATCTATTATATACATTTATTTAGTATTTATTATAAATTTATTTAATATTTATTACAAATTTATTTAATATTTATTACAAATTTATTTAACATTTATTACAAATTTATTTAATATTTATTAGAAAATTTATTTAGTATTTATTACAAATTTATTTAATATTTATTAGAAAATTTATTTAGTATTTATTACAAATTTTTTTAATATTTATAATTAGTTTTATATAATAATAATTATTATATAAAACTGAAGTTTGCCAGTAATACTTTACCACAAGATTAAAAAATGATTGTATTAAATTCTAATTTGTTCATCTACATCTCCAGGTAGAAATTTTCAGTGGGTACGCCTTTTGTTAGTTGACTCGCGTCTAATGAGAATTCTCTATTTCTACGGATTTTCCCTTAATTGGTGGCCATTGAAACCAAAACATTCGTGTATTCAATTTCTACATAGGCTGGAAAATGTTCTACCTGGATTATTCAAGCCATTTTCAATGCTTTTCCTTACCGCATAATTATATATTTTCAGTCCCGTATTGTTTGTCTAATGCAATTCCATGGAATGATCTTCCCAGAGTAATTTCAAGTATTTGGTGAAAACGACAATTTGATTATGTACCTTAGTACCGTAGTTTTATATACTTGCACGTTTCTACATTCATCATTAAAGTGCTTCCCCGCACCGAAGGGGTTCATTTAAATTTAATCAACCTAATGTAAAGTACGGAGAGAGGAGGAAATTGGAGAAAGAACAGGAGGAGTGGGATGATGCCCCATATATGCACACGTAATTATATAAAAACGCCATTAATATAAAGTAATATTGCCGCTGTACGTACTTGCTGACTACATAAAAGCGTGGAAGGGATATGTACGCCAGGACTGCGGCGGAGCATAATAAAATATTCATATTTTCTTCAAAACGACTCTTGTATTGATGTGTTATTGCATTTGTGTTTGTCTACTCGATTGGGACTACGGGGAGACAATGGTGAAATTCTCGATAGCTTATTGCTCATAAATTCACAAAGGCTATTCAACTTCCAGGTCTTAACGCTATGCACGAGGACGTTTCCTTCCGTCAACACACACTCAACGTCTACATGGTTTACATTACTTGGTCGATGAGTGAAAGTGATTGGGAAAAGCATACAGGAAAGAACGTAGCGCTCATTATATTACTCTTTTTATTACATGAATCGCCCATAATATAATATTTTTTTATTTCCATGTGGCTGCATATAATAGTTATGTTTTATTTAATACGTGACTGCATATTACAATTATGTTTTATTTAACATGTGACTGCATATTACAATTATTATTTTATTTAACATGTGACTGCATATTGTAATTTATTATTTTATTTTACATGTGGCTGTATATTTAATTTTCGTCGTTTCGCCGTGTTCCATATAATTTTTAATTCCCTATACCCGCTCCAAACATTATTATTTCTCATATTTCGACATGATATTCATATATCCCGCCATAGTTCCATACATGAGTAACCCCTTATGACTAATGATTCTCCCTAATTCCGAGGTTCCCAACCTACGTCAAACCTAACTGCACATAAGTACAATATGTGTATAAGTATCTTCTTGTACCTTTTGAATCACCTTCACCGCTGTGAAAACTCCATCGCCAGATCATTACTGATCTTCTATGGCTTGTCGATAATGATGCATGCTAGCAGGATGAACTTAATGACATTTACTATCACTTGACATATATTTACCAGATCCGGCTTTATATTTCTATAGACTTGTATTCTCACAGAGAAAGGTTGAGAATACTGGGAGGATGATTTTTGATGAGCACGGCCAGGATGATGCTCACGGTGTGATTGCCTTTAACAAATCCATCCGCTCAATTCCACCCGTCGACGACTGCTGTTTGCTCCGTGAATCCGTTATAATTGAGAATCCGGCGAAGGGATATCGGAGGAGCAATTTCCGGGAAAGAAGCTTCTCAATAATATAAGCGGGATTGTAGAATTCAGTAGAAAGGATGATGGTTTGGTCCGGAGATGTAAAAGGAGATGCTGAATCTCAGAACAGAATATATAGGTATATTCTGTTCAGCAAAGGATCCAAAAGTACAAAATTCTGTATTGGAGGTATAGAAATTAGTACTTTCAGATCCCCCACAGACGATATCGACTGTGTACCTACCTATTATAAATGTATATCGAGTTTGTTTGCCCGAAGGAAATAGATTTAAATTTGAGTTCGATGTCTTCCTCGATGTGGAATCGCAGTTTCTGGGAATGGAATAAACCGGCGGAAAATGAAAGTTTAATTGATCCCGTGCAGCTTCCGACGAGCAGAGGAATTATCTCATATGCATTTGGCTCGAAGGTGATTAAGAAGGCATCGACGACGGTATGTTTCCCATTAATACTTTATTGCTCTTTTATTAGCAGCCAACCTGAATAGATCCTATGAGTGTCTTTTATAGTCTTCAGGTGCATTAACTTGGACTAATTATTATACCCCATGCATACTACATACTTACGTACAGGAATAATCTTCCCTTCATCAAGTGATCACGCCATGGACCGTTGTGCAAACTTCTATTCACAAAGCATTTGTATCTATTATTAATGTTCATGTTTATGGATGTAGGTCCACGTGCATAACGAAAGTATAGTAGTACATACATAAGCGGGAGCTTATTGGTTAGAATTAGAGCAAAATATTCGAGTGGCTTGTTGTCTGTCTGTTTGGGTGCGGATGTGTGCGAAGCAGTGGGATCCGAATATAATTGAATGTGTTCGTCGTCTCTTTGCATTAAATCGTTCTCTCCTTCCCGTAAATCTTCTCTTTACACTAAATCGTCGTCTCTCTACTGTAAATCGTCCTCTCTCGTTCAACCGCTGTTAATGCGTGCATATGCTAACCAGGCGGGATTCGGTTCATCTCACTCCAATTGCCATTCAACTCTGTCCTGTATTGTGTTAACCGCATGGAATTTACTTTAATGGTCATCTCGTCATCTGTTTCTCTGTGCATACACATATGATTCTGTTTGCTTCAAAGAACTCCTCCCCGATCAGGATACAGATTGCTGCATTGCTCTTCCGGCATGATGCAACTTGCTTGGAGTGAATGCAGATCAGTTCCTGCTTGGATCGTTGTCGCTTTTTAACCACGATGTGCTAATCTGCTAATAAAAGAAAAAGAATTTGCTTAATGACAAATTTTGTCTGTTATTTTTTTCACTCTTGCACACACTTTCTATTTCACTTCCACACTTTGCCGAACTTGCTAAATGTTAAATACGACGTTAGTTACTTGATGGCTTGACTACTGTGCATCCTTTGTACGGAGCTCCTGAAAACTTTTCCACGAAATCTAAATTAAGGTACAAGCATAAAGTAAATACAACATATGTCAAATCCAAATGTTTTGGAGAAATCAGAAAAAAGGTAGAAGTTCCGAAGATAGAATTTACGCTCCGAATTTTACATTTGTACGTAGCTGTTTACAAACAAAAGTGAAGTGAATTTGAAACGCATAAAACTCATCAGCATTATGCGTACTTTTCTCTAGTACGAATGACCTCGAGGGAAAGTATAAACTTGTCAGCGGTGATAATATCATGCGTATATTGCCAGACTGACAGTGCTCAACTTCATTTTTTAGACGTGTTCTGTTCAAACTTCTCCGAAAGGGTTTGATATGTGATGAACATTCCTGCACGGAAACGAGGTCACGATGGATGTCATAAACAAAAGGCAAAAATGGCAATGAAATCAAAAGTTTTGGTTTTAGTTGATTACTGCGAGTGACTTGCCAATTCGAGGCTAATGCGTTCAGAAACATTTCTGTCAGCAAGATGAAGGTTTGGACTGCTTGGAGATGATTTGGCTTGAAGGCCACAGTACATATTCGTTCGGAAGTTACTCCAAAGTCCTTGTTTTGATGGTGAAAAAGGCATTTATCGGAGGATTTCCTGCTTTTTAAAGGGGGTTAAACACTACTGAAGATAGTAAAAGCTGCTCTTAAATGATTAATGCGAGTACTTAGGGGTTCAAAAAAATATAAAATTGAGAGTTAACATACATTTAGAAGGTGTATTTAAAATCTTCAGGTCAATCTTCCAAAGTCTTTACTGCGTATTGGAAAATACTTACAGGACTAGTGCTCGTATAAATCAGCTTTTATTACGCAGCAAGAGAGTCATTTAAATACGACGTTAGTAAATGTGGTCGAAAAAATTCGACACATGATAAGCATTCTCGGGATTTACAACTCAAGGGATATTTTGAGTTTTTAATATGTATCTTTAGCACTTGGAAGACAGCAGGACTTATTATATGTACAGTCAACGCAGGACTTTCTGCAGCATCTGCTATCATTTTAACATCCATGCACACACTATCGCTGCTGTGAGTCAAAGGCATTCTCAAGTCTGAAAACATTTCCCAGAACTCTGTAAGCAACCAGAAATAGTTACGCACCGTACCGTGCTAGAGGCCTCCTGCCTCCTGCAAATAGAAATATCAATCCTGATAGGAAAATATATGGAGAGGATGACAACACTAAACGCACCACACCATATTGCAAACATTGTCAAGCAAACAGTGAGAATAAGCTCTGAAGAGTGTAAGTTAAACTAGATACTGATTAATGATAGAGAATATCTGGAATCTCATACATGAAAGATACTCCTGGCAGGGGCTGTGCACCGTCAACCAGAGTTCAGTTCAGGTCTTGTATTTGGCTAAGATTATGCCCTTCACTGATCTAAACATTTATCTGTCGGAGATAAAAGTCTAAAGTTGTTTTTTGTCAAGTCTGATTGTGATTGAACTGTCTCCAAACTATTGCTTTACCATTTGTTTCCATCCAAGTTAGCAGGCTTCTTAAAATAAATACACCACAACCATATTCAATGTATTAGAAGGAATCTAGATACTTCATTTCATATCTACCGAGTTATAATTTCATTCCTTTTTATATGAATTTCGTAGATTCTGTATTGCGGAGGTTTGCGGATACAGATTTCGATGATTCTTATACTTGTTTCAGTTGTTCCTATACTTGTTTAAGTTGTTCCTATACTTATTTAAGTTGTTCCTGTACTTATTTAAGTTGTTCCTATACTTGTTTCTGTAGTTCCTATACTTGTTTCTCTGTAGTTCCTATACTTGTTTCTGTAGTTCCTATACTTTCTGTAGTTTCTATACTTATTTCAGTTGTTCCTATACTTGTTTCAGAAGTTCCTATACTTATTTCAATGGTTCTTAAACATAGTTCAGTAGCTCTAATACATATTTTAGTAGATCTTCTATACATCAATAGTTCTGAAATATATTTCAAATGCTCCGATATAAGTTTTCCTGGCATATAAATAAACTTGGATACATGAATGAGAGGTTGAAAGTTTTGAACGGTGTCTGACAGAAAAGTAGAAACTTGTCAGGATGGAAAAGTTTGATTCGTTTACACAGGACGATCTGCGGCTGAACTTTAGCACACAATGCCTGATGCTACTCTTTTAAGTTGTATCCCCGACCGACATTATTAGCTCTTGCTTTTACCAATTCTTTATATCCCATTATGGATGGAAGGTTGTACGAGTTTTGACCGCCGTCGGAAGGAGTACACGTGTAAACACCGGGGCACGATCTTGTTCTCCTCAATGCACTCATCATACATAACATAACGCAATAATACATACAAGAGCTTTCTTTGGATATGTCTTCCCTGCCCGAGCGCCTGCACGTTTCCGACGACAAGCCACAGGAATCTCCATGGTATAAACATGTGTACAATGGGAATGAAATGAGGAGGCATCTGCACAATTTATAGGAGACATGTTCAATTGGTGTATGAGGTACATTTTATTCAATTTGTGTGTGGAATGGGCATAGATTGAATTTATATGTGAGGATAGGCACGTATTGAGTTTATATAAGAAGCCATATGCACATATTCAATTTTGATAAGGTTTACATACATGCAAATAATAACAGCACGTAAGAACTTACGTCAAGAAATGTTTTTCCACCCAGTCACACCGTCAGATTTTTTTCCCTCCTGAAGCCCAGCAAGGTTCCCTGCTGTATATCTGTACACGTTATATGTAGAAATAAACTTCATCTGTCTCATGTTGTCACACGTTGGAATTGTTACATTGAGGTGGGTGTAAATTGTCGTCCCTCAGTCTCTCTAAAATATTGGTTTGAAATTGTTGTTTGTTATTGTTGCATTTCCATTGAGTAAACTTTTAATTAAACAGGCATTACTTTGGAGGAAGCGTATAATAGCCAGACTAAACAAAAACGTGACTCAAGCACAGAGAGCTGTGAAATGGGTAGAACAAGAGAGAAAAGTCATGCAATTGCATTCATACTGTACATGTACCTGTGGATGTAATAGTGAGTTTACGAGGAGTAAATTGAAACACATGCATTCTAATTGCAAGTATAGTGCGCCTTTATATGCAGATGTATGTAGGTATGTATATTCCTTATAAAATACTATATGTAAATATGTAGAAGCGTAACATTACTGTGTAGTTACGTAAGTATATCATCAAAGTCTATTGCAAGCTCGTGCGTCACATTAAAGCTCCGATCACCTGATGTCGGCGATAATTGGATAAAATTATGGTGCTGCTATTTCTGTCATTTGTTTTATTTCATTAGGAAGATTACACGAATGTGATGATGTAAATAAAATTATTTTTAGCAAAAAGTCTGTAAATATACAGAAACGTGGAAATAAAACTACGCACCTGGTGTAAAAAGGATGATGAAAGATGTAAAAACTTGAAATGAATAAATAACAATGTTAAAATTCCAATGCAAGAAAACAATCAAACAAATTAATTAAATAAATAAAAAATAAGAAAAATGAATGAAATGCTGTTTAAACCTTGATAATTTAATTAAAAACTTGATTAGTTCAAAAATGCAAAAATAAAAGCAAATAAATAAAAAATGCTAAAATAAAGTGCATAAATAAAGTTCCAAGAAGATTGTTGAAAACCCAAACTTGACTTTCTTTCCGAGCATAAAAAGCCCAAAGAGACAGCAGAGCTTACAGTGGACACCGAGCTTTAGAAGCAAATAGTAAATATTCCTGCAAGACATGAAGGTTTTCTTGTAAATGATTTATTGAAAGCGCCCCGTCACATGATAATCCCATTTTGTGAAGGAGTATCTAAGTAAAATATAGAGAAAATATTACGAGGAGAGGGAGATAGTGTGGAAGAAAACTCCAACTCCAAAATAATATGAACCTCTTGCATGTGAGACTTTCTGTCTCGTGTGTGTGTATGTGTGTGTAGTAGTGGCAGATTCTTGAAAACTATGGATTTCCTCCCTTCCCCTCGTGCCTTAGCATGTCTGGCAGTGAGGTGGTGGTGGTGGTTGCCGTCGACAAACAACACCGAAGAAGACGGGAAAGCTCTATCGGAAGACGACGACGACCCAATCGGTCGGTCACATACGCACTACGCACGCACGTTGAACACAACTTTTCCAGCCACCAAATTTCCAGGGGTTTTTCTACATACAAACCGAAAAACTTGTGTAATCGTATCTACATATATGTATATGGTATGTTATTTTATACATTCAAGTTCCGAACGCGGAGCGCAAGTTAAGGAGAAAGAACTGCGAATGTTAAGGAGAAACTTAAACTTTGAAACGACTCACCCTTGAGGTTCTCATCGGATGGGAAAATTACCCCCCCCCTCTCTCTCTCTTCTCTCCTTCTCTTTCCATTTGAGAACTCGCTGGATGAAATTGATAAAAAATTTTATGTTGTACTATACCCGATAAGAAATTTGATGGATTGGAGGAAATTTTCGAATCTACATACTACCTAATCCGTAAACGTTCGGATAGCATGTAGATAGTCCAAGATACTGTCAGTTACCCGCCCGAAATTAATTCATTTGTAATTTATTAAGTTATCGTTACCTTATTAATTTATTTCGGGCGGATTTATGAATATATTTTACTTGCTTTCGACTGATTTAAAAAAACATGCTTCCATGATATAAAGAATCTGTGTAGTGTAATATTTTTTTAAGCTTTTGGATGGTTAATATCATTTTCTTCTCTTTCTCTGGAATTTGTCTATAATATACAATTAAAAGACGGTCATGGAAAATTGAGAAAGAGGTTATATAAAATTGCGGAATTCAATCTTGCAGAACTTCTAGAGAATATTATCTTCAATAATTGATCAGAAATCGAACGACTTCTTATCTGCATCTCCTTTGCCTCTGGAAGTTATGGAAATGCTATTGACTCCATGAACATTTCCCCATATTATGGACATTATTTCTTATATTACGGACGTATTACCACAGGGATAAAGGGAAGGGAAGGACCGTTGTCACTATCTGTTTGTTCACAAGGGCTCACCAGAGTCCCATCCGGCAATTCCTGAAATCAATAAATATGGCGAAAATTCCCTTAATCCTCACACCCAAATCATCCCTGCCAGCTTCCAGTCATTACGCGGGCCTGGAAGTGCCAAGGTAGAGTGCAAGTTCGGAATTGAAAGTAGCAACATCCATAACTTTACACAACTTGAGAGAGAGAGAGAGAGTATTCCTTATCAAATTTATTCATCGCCCATTTCAGCCCCCTTCCTTTCCAGAGTAGAAATAATTAATTACAAGTAGGAGCTTACGGAAGTAAAACAGTCATTCTCTTGCGGAACTCCGAGAGAATCGGGAGGAAGAAGTGGTTGGATGATGATAAACGATGAGAGCTGAGCGTGTTCGGGGCTCCTTAAGAAGAAGAAGAAGAAGTATCTGTAGTACATATGTAAGTACATAGGTGAGTGAGTAACTAATCGTAAGTGCAGGTCGTCGTTATACTTTATAACTATAGCTTAAAAGGAAACATACGTAACTATAGTTTATGGATATGACTTCCAACAAAAATATTTATACAAGCACACCCGTACATCTCCATGGGGTTGTTCAACTTTGACGCTGGAACGGGGTGCAATATAACATTAGTACTATTACTTAACCGTCGGATTTAAAATTCAAGGCTTATGTTTAGTGCTTTGCCATTTAGGAACATTTACATAAAATCAATGTCTATCTATTCTATTTATTCTATCTAAATTCACACACCGATTCCCGACTGTGGGAACTCAGGGGAACTGAAATTTCTCTGAATGAAATCCCGAACATAAAAAATTCTGAACTTTCACGTTCTATATGAATTACCCCATTGGTTACACGGAAAACTGTATACTTATACCTATCTCTACATAGTTTATGTATGTATAAAACACAACCAAAGAACCTGAAGATGGCTTCAGAAGATCTTTAAAAAAGAAACTCCATAGTTCAGACCATGCAGGGTGAGGTTTTGAGCTAGTATGTATATGCTAGAAACTCCTGGAAAGAGAAGCATCTGCGGGAAAAACGGGAAAGAGAATTTGGATTGGGCCCCTGAAGGTATAGAAAGTGCAGAAGGTAGAATATCCGTAGAGATGTAAAGTAGACGATGGAATTGGTAAATTTATCCAATTTGATTGAAAACCTAGAATTTTTACGATCGGGATGTTTCCCTAAGAGAAATCAATATTACTACAATGACATTCTTCACGATTTTCCGCTACCATTCCCCACGCGCCTTTATTTCAGCATCTGTCAAAGGATCTGATTTCACTCAATAAACTTCGTCGTGAGGTTCGTTGTGGAACGTTAATTTCGGAGTGTGTAAAATTACGGAGTATATCACTTGCATATATGTAGGAGCTTATGGGGAAAATTCCAATTTAAAATAGAAGACTTCTCCAGAATAATGTATTCCCTACAGGGGTGTTCTTACATCTTTCATTCTGTCTCAAATATTTTTCCTGTGTGGAGCCATGAGAGAATGCTTAAAAGACGGAGGTGGAAAAGAATGTCAAGACTTTGCCTTTGTGATAAAGAAGCCTTGTATAAGTAATAATAAGTGACGCTGAAACAAGATGTAATAATATATATGGGAATGGGAAATAAATACACAGTTCTTCTGGTACTAGTAAAAAATTAAGTTAATTCTTATTTAAATGCCTCCGGTTCCGCCAGCAGTTTTGCGCAACAGAATCAGTCCCAATTTAATGTTATCTCTTACCCAGATCAGGATGTCAGAACTGAACTTGTGACCCACCTTATGCTTTTCAGGACAGCAGGAGCATGAACGTTCCCGGAAGACAGTTCGTTCTGGATTTTTGCTGCAATCTCTGGCGTATGTATATATTTGGAGAACAATCTTAATGGTGTTTGATGTAGATTGCATGTTGCATGACGTAAAATTTGCTTGCTCTCAATTAGCTTTGTGTGAGGACGACGAAGGTTTGAACCCGTGTTGTGCCTCACATGTGGGACAGGCGTATTGCAATATTGTGCTAGTACTTATGCTAAAATGTGTACCTATATATGTACATTAATATCAAGTATATATGTATATCAAAATATTCAGGGAAATCATTTAATAAGCTTAACTATATGGGAAAGTCATATGAAAGAACATGGAAGTTACTTTGAAATACGGATTTTTCATATTAATATACCTAGGTAATTACATATGCACAATGAAAATTCGCATTAAAATATGCGAAAAGTCGTATTAAAATACAAAAAGTCATTAAACTGTGGAAAGTCATTTTAAAATATAATAGTATATGGAGATTTCATGTAGAATGCAAAGCGGGTCATTTTGCTACTGGCACATTACCCCTCACTGCACACTGTACTTGTTGTTGCTGGTATATTACATAAATCTCCGGTTCCATTATGGAACTTCCATAACGCACGAAAGGTGCAGCGATACGATTTATATACTTATACTATTAGGAGATTGCAAGTTATAAGTTTGTAAGTATTTACTATAGATACTTATAGTATTTATATGTATACGTATATAGTTTGTACACATGAACATACAGTTTTGTATATATATGTAGTGTATGCATCTATAAACATATATGTATGTTTATAATAATTAATTATATGTACGAATGTTGGTGGAAGTGACCCAGGAGTATATAACTTTTGGATGTGTGTGACCCTATAGTAGGATTTTTAATTTTAATGACGGGAGAGTTTTTGACTCCACATGCACGCGCGCTCCTCTTTGCATTTGTCATGCAAAAGTGATTCCGATTTTAGGGTGTGGAGTCACACTTACGTGAATAATTGAAGAAATGCATCTCACTTTGGGAATGGGTATATACTATTTGGATATATACATATGACTAATAGTGAAGGAAGTATATACATTTATTTTCTATATAGATACATAAACGAAACATGTCACGGGAACTCCCAACGTCCCAACTGAAGCTTCTTCTCAAGTATTTTTATCTTTAACATTAAAAGACTACAAACACCAAAGCTTTATGGCCTTCCTGCCGCACTAAAATCAGCAACAGTAAATTTACACGGGATTAATAATAATTGTATACAAGTTAAATCAATATTTCGGTTCTCACTTTTTTTACTTCCTCTTGGCTGACTTTCCACAAGATTATTATTAGTTTTTTAACATTAGCTGTATATGTATATATATAAGCTACATATATTGTTATGCAAGAACACTATAAGGTATAGAAAAAAAAGGAGAATCAGAGAGTTAAATTGAAAGAACATTCGAGTTAAATTGGTTCGCAAAAGTATAAAGTCACGGGTCAAGAGTTCATTGGAGTCCTCCCCAAATATAATATACAAATCCTCCCTAAAAATACATCTGCACTTTGCAACTCCAAACACTCCTTCCCATATGAGATTTTACGACGTTGAATCAGCATTATTTTGCTCAATCCATGCCATTCAATGGTTTATGAGTTCGTAGGCACATTGGATTCAGTTACATTGCACTGGAGGTTGTACGTAGGAAATAGGAATTAAGATGCATTAAGGGCATGGGAAGTTTGTTTACAGGGGAAATTTTGAACGGTGTGTTCTAAAATTCCAGAAATTATTATAATTTCCAAATGTTTCAGAGGAAGTCGTACATTCCCAGGTTATATGTATGTCGACAGTTTTCTAAAATGAGGCAACGCCTATTACTATGCCGTACGGAATGACTTGTGAAAAGCGTAAATAGCCTTTTACCATTTCATCGCTCTTCGTGAATAAACACAAATCAACGGAAAGAAACTTATGTATTTTGAAGGCGAATTTCCAAATGAATGACATGTCTAAAACGGGTTTCAAATTCACACGTTGACAGTATCTTCACTGCATTGCAATGTGAAGAGTTTTTGACTTTATTTGCTTTATGTTATATATTGCTGTGCAAATTTCAGTTTTTAATGACAATCTTAAGTATATAGTTGCTCTGAAATAAAATTCCAAAATAGTTATAAATATTTTGGGATACATGTAAATATGAATATAAACTTGTAAATACACTTTATAGTAGTTAAACAGATAGATGAACATTCTAATACAATTTGTATGTGTCTTTACAACAAATGTAGGTGCACACCTATACTGATATTAATACATGTATTAATATCAGTATAGGTGTATGTTATATACTCCATGTATATCTAATAATTTAGGCACTCCTGAATAATTGAGCATGCAATCTTAAATACCTGACGAGGTAGAAGCCTGGAGGGAATGATGTGAGCAGCATGATGATCATCAAACATGATCTACATATATTCCTTTAATTATTCACTCATCTAGTTTCAACCATTGATGAAATGGAGTTTGGATATAAATAATTTTTGCATGTTTTGACAAGCTGAGATGAGTTTTGAGGAGGGATTTTAACTTGAGCATTCGACGAGAGTAGCAGGGCTTCCCAATAGTGCATGACAAAATAATCTAAGTTGAAAAATTTGATACTGAATAGATGCGAACATATATATGAGATGGGGATTGAACCTATGAAGCAAAACGGCAAGGAATTCCTTCATTGAGGTGTTGCTCCTGAGACTGAACTGACGATGTGCAATCCTGTAAATGTTATTTCAGCTGATACCTGGTTTGGTTATTAGTATACGCATCAGTTAGGAAGTACTTGTACTGACACATCCTTACCTTATATATCCACATATTCAGGATTCGTGGATGAGAGGAAATTGAAATTCAACGGAGCTGACGCTCATCTTTTCACAATTGTCTCCCTGCTGATCAACTGAAATTGCCACGAGAACAACTTATAAAGATTTACATTTAGATTTCCTATTTAATTTTCTCTCCTCAGCGGCACGCATGCAAATTTCCCGAAAAATATATCTATACAGAAGTGCGTCCCTACAATTCAATACTACAAGATTCTTCACATGTATCTTTAGTACACTCATGTTCGTTACTACTTGTAACACGTAGCTCTTGGGTTTTTCTTTGAAAATTACCCATTCATGGCAATGGCACTGTAACTATGAATAGCTTACTGAACAATTCGGTAACCTTGCAACGAGAAATTTATTCCCAGAACAATAATTTTACTCATGAACAACACGGAGACCTATTTGTTTTACTTTACACTTGTGTGACATCAAGGCACATTAAAGTTTTCTCAACTGAATATATATTATAGTAAAAACAAAACGTGGAGATGATCAACACCAGCTTGATAATTGTTTGGAATGTTCATGTCTAAAGCTTTTTGGATGTTGAACAAGAAGCAACTAAATAAAATGAATTCTGATGCAGATGAAAGTCACGCCGGAATTGCAATGGAACCAGAAATTTCATCTTAAACTTGTGATAATTACAACCATTAAAGCTCTGTTTCATAATCATCACAATTGATGCGACAGCATTAGTAGATATATTTTGTATGTAGTTATATGCGGCTGAACTAAATATAAGTCGACCTAGCAAACGACACAGAACAGAAGTACTAGACGTTAGAAGTTAGAACAGCAGAGTAGGTACTAAGTACGAGCGACAAATTGAGACTGAGATCACCAGGGAGTAATCAAATGGTGGAAAGAGTAGGAGAATTAGTGCCAGAACACAACTTCTGAACTCATAGCGGTATACAAGGTTGCCACCAGTGGTTAGGAATCCACATAAAGTTTACGTCATTCATAAAGTTTAGAAATGATGATCTACCAGGATAGTTTTTACACGTTACTTGTGTGTTTATATCCATGAAATACACGTAATGCACGCTGCGAACATTTGTTATTACTTTTTATCAGCACGTTTATTTAGTATTTGTGACAGATTTTTGTTTTTAATAAAATCATCAAGAAAATACATTTAATCACAATTGTCATAATTTCTTGCAAGCTATTCACCGAGAGCCTTTGTTAGAGTACATTATTGACTTTGTTTGCATACCCCCCTCCAATCTCCTTATGAACATTACACATAGAAGGACACTTGTCAACTGTTTTGATTCATTTCTGCTAAAAAAAATCTATGGATATGCATATTCGTCAAAAATATATATACATATTGCACAAACGTTGAAGATGTGATTGATTATCTTAGTACAGAATTATCTGATCAAGCATTGCGCTATTGAATATCTCTACATCACTGTTACTGAAGGATGATTAAATTGTATAACAAAATACGACAAACACTTTGAACACTACTCCGACAGGTATTTACATATGGACTTGATTTTTCAAGCCAAAAATTTGGACGATATTGACACCCGCTAACTATTTCGTACTTTTATCAATACTTTGTATACTTGGCGTTTGGATCAGCAATTCGTTTAGCTCTGCGTATGGTACACGACCACTTTTAAAATACGATAACGACATGCATATGATTAATCATCTATATTCTGTAGAATTAATTCTTGACCTTAAATTTAGCTTTAGGACTTGTACACCAGTGTAAACAATAGAGAAGCAATGCAGTCGCTCGGATTGATTGAAATTAGTCAACTTACACATACATAGTGTTGAACTGAAGTGAAAATATGTAAAGCAAGGAACAATAAACTGATATCGTAAATTGGAAAGAGAGACAATATTTGCACCAGATGATATATAATTGGTCGTAGCACTAGAATTGTGTTACATAATTTATATTAAACTAGAAACTAGGATCCTAAGATTTGTCGGCAAGTAGTACATAAAACTAATATTTAAATCCCGTTATTCCTCCTTTAAAACTGCACTGTAATTTATAATTTTGCGGAGGTAATCTTCTGGATTTCATTTTGGAATTCCCTCAGCTTCATGGCAAGACCCATATTACCTTTGATTTTCAGCTTTCCTTGGAAAAATGCTTTCTGAGCATTCAATTTTCCAGTCATTAAGTCCAAGAGATCGATGTCAGTGAGCTGGAGGACTACATCGGGTGTTGCTAAAATTCAACAAATCAATTTATTAGTGAATGCATCTTTGAACCTAATATTGAATATAGTTGGCTACTTTATTTTTTTCAGACGTCTATTTAAACACTAAAATTAAAAGTACCTTTTCCTTCAAATTCAACACCACCGGTGCCGTTCTTCACGTCGACGATCCACATCGCTTCCTTGCCATCAGGACCTCCGCTTACCTAAAACCCCAATGAGAGTAATTGTAAATATTTCTTGAGCCTTATAATAATGTTTGATAGTAAATAATAAATTAATAATAAAATAAGCTGACCTTAAATCCGTAGATGCCGTTAACTTTCTTAACCAAGGTAGCACCATCCTGTTCTAAAACCGCTGCCAACATCTTGAAAATTGGAGCACACTTGAATCCATTATCGTCCGGAAGAGTCATGTTTGCTTGGGTTGCCGGAGAACTTGAAGTTGAATATCTGTGAATTCGGGATTATAATGTCACTGTTATTATTGATTGGTAATTGGTACAATACTAAAATAAACTCTTGTTTGTATCTTGATTTTCGTTTCAACAAAGCTCGGTAAATATCACTGAATAGAAATAAATGACTAATAGACTAAAGTGGACAAGACGATAAGTATTTTTATAAGCCCAAATTCATGATGATATAATTAAGTTCCCCTGATGTTTTCTACATATATGACCCTTTCAAAAAAATTAAAATAAAACTCTATCGACTTTGATCTGACCGATCATTGATTGACTAACCACAATATTTTATACTTTCGCGCGTCTGCCGCTGAGTTTAGCAGTGCAATTGACAATAAATGAAACGTGAATCACTTTAAGGTAAAAAATGAACTTTGCCCTTGGAGAGGTTTACCTCGACATTATTCTATGAATTTTACTAAAAAATTACATTCAAAACTGGTTAACACTGTTACTGATTATGTTCACGTAAATAAAAAATAAATAACGAAAGAGTAAATCATTATTTTTCCTACTATTTAGTACACGGATATTCATCGTCATATATACAGAAAACATTATAATCATAATTAATATAATAATAAAAAAAATTATGAAAACATTTAAAAACAGCCATCAACTTACGCTCTTGGAAATCCGAGTTTGTACAAAGACACCACAACTGCTCCACCGAGTCCGAGATTATGCTGAAGAGCAAGTTTAGCACCAGGCACTTGTCTAGGTCCCGCTTCACCCCGAAGTTGCCAACTAAGTTCAGCACACTGAGCTAATCCTGTTTATAATAATAAGAAGAGTAATAATTATGAACAAAATAAACCAATCGAATCAATAAAATCACCCTTTACTCCTTCAACCACTCAATCCATCCACCAATGGATGGGAAAGCTGATTAAAACCGAACTATAATCTCGAAGTTGACAATAACAACTTGAAGTCAATACTGCTGATGATGATACTCAAGTACGCACACATGAGTCAAAAACATGACCTTAATAGATAGATACACATTTAGATAGATATATCCTATATACTTGTATTGAAAGCAAACTTGTTCAATAGAATCAGTATTTTCCTTTTGAAGGTTCATTCACACAATCGTTCAAAGATCACATATATACATATAGTAGATAGGATTACGAAACCCAAAATCACCCAACCATCATAACCTAAAGTAAAGTAAATATTTTAAAGTATATGGACTTTATTATACTATAAGTATACAAAAATCCCCATTCGCTTTAGAATTAGAAATTATTTACCACATTATTAAGGAGAGGAAAAATAATAATTTATTATTAGGAAGGTCATCCCTGCACACAGCATGTTGACTAAAGTAAATTGTAAGTATACACATTGCTGTAGACTATATACCTAAGCATATCTCCAGTTACTTATTCATATATTACAATCAAGTGCAAATATACATGTGTATACTATGAACGTAGTATATTTATAAAGTAAAATAAAATAACATTTAATTGCAATTTCTGCGTATCCCATCTGTCAATATAATGTGCTCCCATTACATAAGGCTATCAACTTCACTCCTCCGCTCCTGTCAGTAATAACTATATGTAAACCCAATACAAACTATATGAAGCAAGTATTATAGAAGTATAAGTTGTATAATGTATATCTATGTTTTTAATGTATTATTACACACTGAATGAAAAATCTGGTGAAGGTCGTAAAGTCATAATAGGTCAAATAATGCACACACACAGGGGCGAAAGTAAATTATTTCCATTCTTATTGCTCTCTCAAATTACCACGAACTATAAAGTAAACTGTCAAAGTCAAGCCTAAAAGGCAGTTTGGCAGCTAGCTATAATGAAAGCACAATCTATTATGTGTGTGCATTATGAGTTAATGACGTTAGGATTATATAACTCAATAGTACATATACAGTGAATGCTAATTTAATAGGTAAGTAATGTTGACTTAACAGCTTGTGTTTACTTGCAATTGCAATTAGGATCACAAAAATAAATGTAAAAAAAATCAATAATAACAATTACAAGCACTTTTCGGTAAACACTATACAACAAGTGAAACAACAATGAAAGATCTAATATTATAAGATAAGAGCTGAATAATACGAAGAAAAGCAGAATATCTTACCACTACTAGAGAAGTGAGTGTAAATAATAGAGAAACTATACAACGTGAAGGTAGAACGGACTCGAAAGCTTTACAAGGACTGGCTCATCAGTCATGAAATTAAATAATAGTTTTCTATACTATACTCGAAACTTTTTAGCGATAAAACATTTGTGAATGCTAAGCACAATTCTGTACAGTTTTTGTCCAAACAATACCTGTACATCATATTATAAGCGAAGTACATATTCATATCATCTATTACAGAAGTGAGCAGTGTGCAGTACAGAATTCTATACAGAAGTACTTGTATACAGAGATACAGAATGTACAAATAATGGTGAGAGATGTGCAGTAATACAGTTGAGAGTGAGGAAAGCATCCACACATAATGGGAAAATAGATGTACAGATTCAGATTCCACGCCATTTAACAGCCCTTGTTGGTGTATATAACATTCCGAATGCTATGTGTACTCTTTAATCACGCAAGCAATAAAAAAACACTTTTGTAGTAATGTACTTGAGATATGTAAAAGTACGTCCTGTTGGTCTTTCACAGGAGAACATTACGATAAAATAAATGCTGGTGCACGTCAAAATCAAAATGTTTCAAATAATGCACAATATTGCTGAATTCTATATAGAATTCTACGCTATCGTAATTAACACACTTACTTCAAAGCAAAACCTTCGTTAGAACCCTTTTTTCAATAGAATATATATACGGTGTAAATCACATATTATTCATCCAAGAGAGAAAAGCCGCAAATAATAAATGATATTTTTACGACCAAGCAATATACTTGCATTTTTAAATAATTTAATATAATTTTAATCAAATTATTCAACATAATATATTTTATGATATATAGGAAATAACCGTATCAATAATATCATTTCAGCCTTCCTTTCTTATCGCACAAATAAGCAACCTAAACTAAATTTAAACAATAGCTATAATTTTAACATGAGTGAACATTTACTTGCTCGATAATAATTATTAATTTAATATAGCGGACAATCCCATACACTCGAACTCATTAATCAAACCAGGTTTCAATCAATTGAGCTTTATCAGACAGTTTGTGAAACTGGAAAATGTTGCAAAATCAAAAACGCCATGTGTCTCTTCATCTCTACCAATAATCAGGAGACACGGATTGTTAAATAACTTTTCATATAATATTATATAATGACAATGACATGCTAACACACGTAGCTCTTTTGATATCGACAATAAAGAGAGCACTCAGCAGACAATTAATACACTTGCCGTATGTGCCTTTCGTGGGCGGTTCTATATATGAAGTGCACTTAATTTAAGAGTAAATTAATTTGAGAGTAAATTCCAGAACAATTTAATAATTAATTAATTATTACTAATTATTATTAAAATCTAAAAGCGAACGAATATGCTAAAGATGAGTATAAATGATTTGCAATCTTAAGAGGACTAATAAGAGGAGACAAAATATAAATTAATTTTACAAATATCTTCACTAATCCACGGTCTTACCTTATAGGAAATCTCACCGGATTAAGAGAAAATGTCTAGCAACACCTTGAGTTTCACGTGTATACTAGTACTACTATGCTCGCACTATCGAGGACTTTCAGATCACTTCAGTAATATTCTACGAACTGGCGTGATAAAATCACATACCTTTGCACTGAAGCCTAAGGGGACTCTACGTGTCTATGAGATATTAAATGCATATAAAAGAAGAGTTGAAGGAAAAATTAAAGACAATCTACTAAGAGGCGAAGAAAAATACAGAGGTTGTGGAATCAGGACAAGAAGATAGCAGTATAAGGTACTCTTTCCATGAGAGTAAAAAAGAATATTCTCTCAAAGTCTTTGCATTTAAGTTTTAGTAAATTACTAACTTGTACGCACATATTATCCACATTGTGTTGGCATGTATACTTCAAGGGAGGAGGATTATTAAAGCAGGAGAGCGGACACCAACAACAAGAACCACAGCTTATACAGTCGAATCGTCATCATCTTTGTAAACTCGGAATCCTTGAGAGAGGAGAGCAGTTGCGAATATTAAGATTGAGCAACCACAAATTGCATATAAAAGAGCACATGTGTATTGTATGTACAGGTACACTCTTGTTTTTATTCGAGCGTGAGATTGAGCATATATAAGCAAGCAAACCTGTCAGTTGTAAGATATTAAAGACATAACTATACTACAACTATACCTAAATGACTATATATGCATGTATTACCTATATGGATGCCTGTATATACTTGCTGACCTCAGCATTTTAATATAAAAAGTGGAAATTAAAGTGCAGCTCGTCCACAATATAAGAGCGACTTCACCTACCCGCAACCGCTTTGAATACAGTGAAGGCTTGTAATGGGACCTTCCCGATCGCAAAAAAGCTTGTGTTATTTACTAATTCCAAGTTATATTACGAAGTTCGTCATATGAACCATATTGGAAAATACTGATAACGATGAACAGATGCTTGATTTTAACCCAGTTGTAATGGCAGTAGATTATAAAAGCAGAACGAAAGGCTCGTTAAATGAGTATGTTATAAAACAATGAAAGGAAACAAAGAATTGCTGAAGGAGTATCTGCGAATAAGAGTTGATGCAATTGTATGTGCGTATATACACGAAATCATTAAAAATTAGTGCTAAATAGGACAGTACGAACCTGTAGCTCCAAGAGGGTGTCCCTTGGAAATCAGTCCACCGGAAGGATTGACGACATACTTCCCCCCGTAAGTATTATCACCTCTGTCGATGAACTCTCCGGCTTTACCTTCTGGACAGAGACCTAACGCCTCGTACGTGACAAGCTCATTAGCCGAGAAGCAATCATGAAGCTCAACAACATTGACATCCTCAATTCTTTTACCAGCATTGGCCAGTGCTCTCTGCGTAGCCTGCTTGGTCATATCGTAACCTATGAGTTTCATTGCACTTTTTTCTTCGAATGTACTTGGGAAATCCGTTGCCATTTCCATTGCTAAAATCTCTATAGCCTTATCTTCAAGTTTGTGAGCTTTGACAAAGTCTTCAGACACTAAAATAGCTGCAGCAGCTCCGTCCGACGTAGGGCAGCATTGGAATTTTGTCAATGGAGTATGAACTTTTGGAGAGTTCAGCACTTCCTCTAAGGTGCGTTTGACTTGGAACTGAGAGTTTCTGAAATTAGAAATTAATTTTTAAATTGCTGCTCAATTTTAATAGTTGGATTGACTTTTGAAAGCATAGCTACAACTTACGGATTGTTGACACCATGATTGTGATTCTTCAGAGCTACTTTCGCAAAATGCTCTAGCGTAGTCCCGTATTTCCTCATGTGCTCTGCCCCCGCATTACCAAAAAATTGGGCAGCAATCGGAGCTCCGGTTATATCTTCAGTATTCGCCATCACTTCGACATGCTTTTCTAGAGGATTTGTTTTATTTGGAAAAGCCGACCCCAAAGAACCCCTCTCCATTTTTTCGAATCCAAGTGCCAGTACACACTCGGCCTGACGACCCTGGACTAGTTGTTTGGCTAAAAATAAGGCGGTTGAGCCAGTTGAGCAATTGTTATTGACATTGTAGATCGGGATTCCGGTCATTCCAACACCGTACAGAGCCCGCTGTCCACATGTTGAATCACCTGACATAAAGAAATAAATTATTTTAGACACATCCACTACAACCAAAAAGTGGAAAATTATTGACAAACGATGTAACTAATATACCATAAACATAACCAACACAAGCCTGTTGCACATCCGAATATTTCAGTTTAGCATCTTTTAAAGCCTTCGTAACAGCTTCTTGAGCCATATCCGGGTAGTCAGGACTGGTTCCAGGTTTGGAAAACTGCAGGAGTTAATGCAAATTCATCTTTACATATATCTGATTTATTACGCTTTAATTTTGTTTCAATGCACCAAGGACATGCTAATTAAATACTACAAACATTTTAATTTTAATTATATAAATTACCTTAGTCATTCCAACACCAACAACATAAACTCTCCTTAAAACACCTGCCATCTTGCTAGCTTCGTCCGGGCTGATACGATTCCTGTATAGAAAAAGAAATAATAAATTGTCTATAAAATTCCTTCACAGAGAAATCTCTCAAAATTTTATATTAACTAACAAACTGCACATTTAATGAAGAAGTAATGAGGTTGAACTATAGAGAGAAGTTGCTGGGTTGAACCTGGAAATTGAAGTCAGGCGAACTATACCTATTTTATTACGTATACCAAATATCAAAGATAAAAAAATAAAACACTCGTATTCTTAAAGAGTATTGACTGTCACTGATTATCTCTTATTGACCTCAAACGTAGATGACAAAATCATGTGATAAAAATCGAACGTTGATGACACTGTAATATTAATGTTAAGCAACAGTACTTAAATATATGACTTTATCTGCGACTATCTACACTTTTACATGACAATTGTTAATTATGCTAAAAAAATTGATACAAAAATGTGTACACTGTTGTCGTAAAATAGTATTTCTTACAATATATGTATACTTCAATGACTTTCCCAAAGATTATTGCGAAGAAACGTGCTTCATTCAAGCCGTTCAATGAGTGAAATGTTCTCACGTCAAAGGCTGCAAGGCTACTACAGAATCCAGATTCGTAGCAGTATACACGCGAAACTAAGGGCAGATGAGTTTGTCTTCAGAACTTTGATGCATGAAAGTCAAATAATCCGGGGGCATATTAACCAAATCAACATCACAGCACAAGTCACAATGTCAGATATCAGTAACATAATTACATTTTGTGGGGACCCATTAACATGAATTCAATTAGCCTTAACTTTTGGAATGTTTCCAAACACATAATCCAGAATAATAATTTTAACATATAATCCCTAAATTAGAATAACATGTATGGTGATTTAAAATAGAGGAAAAATCAAAGTTGTTTGTCGTATTTATTTATCACAAATAGACGACTGCAAGAGTAAGATAACCACTGTTTCATGTGACAAATATATATGAAATTGCAACAATCATAGTTATTGTTATAAGCGAAATGTAATTACATCTTGTGTGTCTTGTTGTTCCTGACACATCACTGTCGATACTATTATCATCGTCAATATCAAGGTCATTGTTATGGAACTTTTCTGATTCAAAATCCGAAACGTACTGCGGACTTTGGTCGACTTTACTACCAGAGTAATAATCTCCAGCGCCACCACCACCCCCACCGACGACTTCGCCACCACTACTACCATAGCCGCCGCCATTATAGTCGCCATTTTCATAATTTTGATCATATTGGGAGTATTCGGCAGGATTTTCACCATTTCCTTCTTCCCTACCGTACCCGCCTTCATTTAAACTGGATCCAGATTGATGCTCCATGATATAATCTTCGGCTAGTTTTGGTAGTCTGGGTTCAAAGTTTCGAGCGACTCGATCCAGAAGTGTCAGGATGATGGCGTTCTTCAAATCGTCTAATTGCCTGGGATTCTGGTTAAATAAATAAGATGACAATAATTTTTTAATTTCGTTTATTTTGGCAGTTTAATAAGATATTGATGAAATGGGGAGTAATTCTGCTATTACCGGCCATGCTGGCATCCACTCTGGCCTAATTTCTGGGAACCCTTCTTGATTTTCTCCTTGTCGTCGATGTCTCTTAAAATGTTTATAAGCTCGGTGAATAGGATGATTGACTTCTTTAGGATGGTGTTTGTTCCTAAATCCTAGTGAAGACGTAGCGTCTAACAAGCTTAAGATAGTCACCATCATTGACACTATAGCTCGATATTGCATGACGGCAAATTAAAACTTATAGTGAATGACCGGTTTCCACGTAATTATTTTTAACTAACGAGGCACGGTGTACATAGCATTGATGTGTGGGCCAATGCGCAGGGCGTATCCGGGAAATAATTAACGTCTCCTATTTAGAAATATGTAAGTGGCCGGAACCTTATTTTGTGAAGACCGCATTAGTGCATTGATTAACGTTAGAAACGTTTATGTGTGTTCATGTCCATTTTGCAATCTTAGAAACAACGTGAAGTTCCACGATGTCACACTTGACTTGACATGATGGCTTAGTTGATGATAGTATTTTTTAAATGTTGGTGAGCTGAACAAACCGTAACGTAATGTACGGTACGGACACTGGATTTCTGAAAACTTCAACCCCTTTATTCAGTAAAATTAGGTTATGGTATGGTGGTATCGTGGTATGTATGCAGCTCCTTGATCGGGTTGATTTATTTGAAGTTATTAATGTTCAAGACTTGGTATTCGTACTGATTGCTGTTTGCCCTGCTGTTATTGTAACTTGACATAAAGTTTTATTATTTTACGTTATTTAATTTTTTTTTAATTTTAAACTAAAGCATTTTCAACAAGTGATTTTTTCTTAATATTATTTTTAGCTACTGACAACAGATTGATGCAAATTTTAGATTTATTATTAATTATTATTATTAGATTTAGTATCCTTAGAAATATTAAAAAATAGTTAAATTCACGCATCTTCCCGACAGAATCTTTACAGACTAAGCACAGATCAGTTATGCTTAAATGTGAGCACCGTTGGTCAAGCCAAGTTTCGCTTTCGCTATAGGAGCTTATGGAAACCCGGCTAATTTGACTGGCATACACAAAACAAACACTATTTTGACATTTATCTTCGGATGCTGAATCCCATTGTCTATATTAGTGTAGTTGATTATAAAATTTTGTCTGTATTTAGGTTCACCCCTTACAGTTATCCTTAGTCATTAAAATATTCACTTATTGTTATTATCCAAGGAATTAATGACACGTAAAAAACTTATTCAGCAAGGTCATTTGAAGTTATTTAATCGTGTAGCTGAAAAAGTATTTCCTACTGAACCATTTTGGGGTGATATGAATTTGTGGATACCATAAACAATTAGTAAAATTATCTGCTGAACTGTGCTGTAAGTGATTTGATGGTGAGTACAGAAGCATAGCAATTAATTTTCATTAATAAATATGTACAAGTACAGCGTATTTCGTCCCCACAAACAAGAAATGCCTGTGATGGATTTTGCGAAATTTATGATAAACCAGGAATCTGCTCTTTCCAAATCATTTTCGTGAAATTTGTATTTTCCTTCTTGTTGGTGCGTGGTGGTGGTCACAATACAAATAAAAATTAGTTTTCCTTTGGAAAAGATATGTGGAAATACACACGAATACTCTTTACTAATAACTAATCCAACTTTGAAACCTTATTGTGCATTTCATTAAATAGGACTAAAATACTGAACTATTCTAAGGTATTATGATTATGTACATATTACCTCTATATATAAAATACGGTCGTAAGTATACTAAAGATATAAACCCGTTAAAGGTGCGTTCAAAAGATGCTTGCATACTCAAATCGTCGTTACAAAATTTACAAATTAAACTTCCGTTGACTGTTTTTTTAATTTAATTAAGAGTCTAGGTCCAGGGACATACAATTACATAACATAATATTAATAGAATTACCTAGATTTTTATAAACCTTTTCTGAAAATGACATCAATTGAGAATGCACCTGAATAAAATTGTAGTGTACTAGTAAGGGATTACCCCAAACGTATCTCGTGTTTAATATTTTAATCGAGTGAAATTCCCAGCCCTAACATACTTTTATTACAATAAAGCATAATCAAATTATTTTATTTTCTGATTTCCAACTTTATTTTCCTGGCGGGAGACAACCAATACGACAAGTTTGCCAGACAAATTGATGGTTAGGTCATTTTTAAAGGACCATATAACCGTTAAGAACGTGTATAGTGTGTCAAATAATCACTAATTTCCTGATCCGCATTTTCGCAGTACATCAAATAATATAAGGTTTTCAATTAAAACATTGTCATATAATTATGTAAATATGTAATAACCATGTAAAACAATAATACATAATTTAAATCAAGACTAGCAGATAATGCAAGGCAACTGATAATAAATATTTAAAAATAAGAATACACCGGAAATTCTCAACGAGAGCTCCTTCACTCCCAAAATTTGTAATAAAAATAGGAAAAATGTATGATGAACCATTTAAATATAAGTATAATGTAACAATAAAATTATTAGACGATCAGTTTTAATTATATTAAAATTAAATATTGTTCAAAAGGTAATAAGCTTCATTTTGGAAGGTGAATATAATGATTACATAAATGTAGGAAAAAGTATTAATACAACTAAAAATATACAGTAACATTATATTTAAACATTAAATGTTAAAAGTCATCACAGAAGATTGCACATGACCAATAAAATAAAAATGACTTAACAATTAGGCATTAAAATTAAAAATGACATTAAAACAAGAAGAAAAATAAATTAAAAATGATAATAATACATTAAATATTGGGATTGTAATTCAAATGCTCGTGAGAATTTCGTGTTAAAAACACAATTAAGCGGATTAGATTAATAATTTCATAGTAATTGTATGTAAAATATTGCAATAATAATCCTTAATCTTTGACAATATCTACGTAATAATAATCTTGAATGCAAGAATAAGAGCGAATGGGAAAATTCCAGAGATCCCCCAAAGCTATAATAATACTCATTCATAGAGTTCACAATAATAAGTATGTGTAAAATAATTTCAACAAGCTCAGAATGTACAGAACATATATGAGAAGTATAGAAGATGAAGGCCTAGAAGGATTGAAAATGAGAGAGAGAGAGAGCAAAAGAGAGAACGAGAGAGAGAGGCAGAGCCAGCCACCCCTACCATTTGGTTTGGCGGACAGAGCAAATCTGAGAGTTGAGAGCAGCAGGAGCAGTTCTAATACATGCATAAGTATACAGTCCACATCATAGCATAGGAGTAAAAGGAATGGATGAACTCTAAGCATTTCCGCGCCGCCTATTCCTCCCGCGACGCCCGCCGCACGCAAACTCTCCCCGCAGCGTATCTTGCTACAAAAGAATATTTCAATCTCCCTTTAATATCCATACGGACATCCCCCGCGCCGCCGACGTCGCAGCAGTGAAAGCCCAGAGTAGCAGCCGTGTATATGAGTTAATAGTTTAAACCTCCTCACTCCTGGGACTACCACAGACAGATTTTTTTTTCTCTCTCTCTCAGCTGGATTTGATAGAAAAGTGTACTCCTCCGTCGCAAATTTCGAAGGGGTTTCATCCAATTTATCCCCTTCCCCCCCACAAATCATCAAATCCGGACGGGTAAGTTGCCACTTAATTATTGACGGGAGCTTGAAGGGTCCCCGGAAGTTGAAGATCCGGGATGCATTCTGCCCCTGATCAGGGGACTAGTTGACGGATGGAGATGGCATATAGCATAGTGGAGCCTAGGGAAAATTAATGTTAGGGCTATGTGGGAAATAGGAGGATCCATATGTATCGATATAGTTTCGGATAGCGTATCCAACAACAGTGTTTTTACCACAAGGAAAGTAAAGATATTTATGTGGCTTTGGCGCGTCATAGATTTTCTTGTCAATTCATAGTCGAATTTGTACAGGTAGTTGAAATAGATTTTTTGAAATTCCAAAACAATTTCCTATGGTAAATATCCCTAGGGTTCCACAGTGGCTCTGCATCCTCATTGACCTCCCGGAAAGTGAAGCATTTTTGAGAATTCCGTCCCTGTTCAGAAAAAGTATCCCTATAGTTTAAAGCCTCTTGTCACAATACGAGGATCCAAGACCCAACATAGATTTTTTTGAGATTTTCGGTGTCAAATGTAACCCATAATCCGTGGAATGTAACACCTGGGTAAATCAAGACTAGTGCTGTGCCTCCGACTCTTGTGCTAGTGAAGGTTATTTACCCCCACTGGACTGTAAAAATAAACAAAATTTCAAATATCAAGATGTAGTTTTAGCTTTCTCTGCATATATTATTAGGCATTGTCAAATTTGGCAACGTCCAAAATGGCTACTCCATTTGCAAGGAAAACAGTTTGTTTTTACAGTTTTTCCTAGGTTTATTGCAATATTTTTATGACTTTTTCAACTCCAATGTCCCCTATGGAACCCCATGAGTCATTTTACAACTCAAAATTTTAATCCAGCGTCCGGATTATCTCCGTGTTTTACAATCCCCCTCACCCGTATGTACTCCTATGATACTAAATGGCTACAGGAGGTTTACAATTTATTCCTTTTTTCAAAAAATAATTCCTTTGGTAGTTTGAAGCTATATAGGCATGTCTACTAATATTTGTCGCTCCAAGGGATTACGGTCGAAACCTTTAGGTTTGACAGACTTTACGGTGTCTTTGTGCAGCAGTCCCTGTGTATTAAATAATTGAGAAATATAATTTTGTCATGGATCGAGCGGAATGTGTACCATCGCGTTCTGTGGTTTTTAGTAGGTTACACGCATCATGCAATGTTTGTTTGGAACGTCGTAACTGTTTATTAATTCAGTCCCACTTTTAATCGCCACTGTTTTAAAGCCAATTCAAAGTAGGCTACAATATTTTAATTACTATTATTCTAATGAAAACACGTGCTCCGGTCGTATTGTAAACACCTCTGAGCTCAGGATGAGAACCGCTGTGTGAACCCGAATTTTCATAGTAAATATATGTGATTGCAAGTCAGTCAGCTGATTCGATACTATAGTACGTTTACACACATGCAACCAAGTTTTTTTTAATTATTTGTGATTTGTTATTTAGGTGTTACCTCTTAGACTGTAGGAAGAATGTGACATCATTTACGTGTAGTTTTTGTCAGACCGAGTGGTGTGAGTGAAAAGAAGAATTCACAATGAATGGGGAAATTCCCAGTGTTCCTATTACCACCCTGGCAGGGGTATCCAGCCTTGTCGACCGTAAGTATTCTATTGTCATTTCTTCATTTAATTTCTTGTAGATCTTCAGATCTTTAAAATCAAAATTGTTGACCTAAAACAAATAATAAATTTGAATTATTTAAAAACGAATCAAACGACTATAATACTCAATAATCATTACTGATCTTATTAATTACTTGCAGTCTTGCCGGAGATGCCCTTGCCATCACCACTGCCCCAAACGCTCAGTAATAAATCACTTCTTTTTCACCCACGAGTGGCAGAGGAGGCGCAAAGACTTCTGATCGTCAACGACGACAATCTTGTGTCACAACTTGTCCATTGTTTAAGTCAAACCTCATCAAAACACATGTATGTCAAAATATTGAACTGTAGTACACTCTAGTTTTTATACGAGATTGTTCGAACTAAATTACTCTAGACCATTGCAAATTGCAATAATGACCATATTTATGTATGATGCCGACCATTGACCAACCGGTTCGGTTTCTTCTAAAAACTATTAACACGGACGCTGATTGACAGTACCTTAAAGTCAATTCTGGTATTTGTTACTAATTCGTTGACAATACATTTACAATGGAATCCGTACCAACGACAGTACATGGAATCAGTTATTCCGTAATTAAAATTAACAACAGTAATAATAGCAACCGTTAATTTATATATATTATTCATTTTTTACAGAGATCTGAAGGATCAAATCAACGATATCGCATTGGATCACCAGAATTCTCCTTCGCTTTTAGGAGGGATTCTGCTAAGAAAGCCCGATGTTTTTAAAGGAAAACATGGTACGTCCTAGTCTAAACAATTGATTTATGTAATAGTAGTTAATATATGATTTTAGATTTTATGTGTTTAAAACGAGGCCGGTTCGACATATTTAGCATTATTATGGTGGGGGTGGGAAATTACATTACAAATATAATGTGGATTTCGGAATTTCGGAAACTGCCAACATCAAGTGGATTAAAGATCTATATAAATACCAATAGAACTTACCTTGTCAATCACGATTTCTCAAAATATTAATTATAACTTGGATTATCAACCACGTACAGCTTTAAAGGATTTACTCCGTTCCCTGAAATAAAATTAGTTAAATTAGTAAAAATGATAAAAATATTTTTTTAATAATTAATAATAACACGGTAGACATCAGACCGCGTATTGGACGTGAACTGTTTCCTTTAGACATTGGAATTGAACTACAGCGTTACAGCGATGACGGCGACTTAGCAATATTAATACGTAATCCAATGAAATCATTATTCAAGAGTTTGCATATCATATGTATATAGAGTATGTATAATCCGTGAAGCGCACATGGCGCATAAACTGAGAAAACCCGCCTTCAGGAAAATTCTTGAAGAAATCGCGTCGTGTCGTTTGTTGAGATTTTTGGGAAAGCCTAATCCGCTGGGAGGTGGGTCAAGTTACTGTCTGACGACCGCGGCGATGGTATTTTCGCTATTTAATTAAAGGGACGGCAGACATTGTATATACATATATAATGATATATTTATCTGTATAAATATATACAGGCCTTTGTTTTTGTTTTGGCGACGTCAGAGAATTTAATTTGTCAGAAGATGTGGTGGATATGGAAATTTTCTACTGTCAAAGTCAAATCCAGCCAACTCAACTCTCAACGTAAAACAAAAGAGCGACTATGAATTTGTTTGATTGAATATATTTTGGATCTGTCTTCTTGATTTATCAAAATTATTGGAATGATTGGAAGATCTTTTTTGGAAATTAGTATACATTTTTAGTGCTTTTCGTTAACATTGTAGAGCCTTCGAAAGTGATTTAGTGAATTAAAATTGGTTATGGCAGACGAGTGACGACTGACGTCTGCTAACGGCAAATTATATTTTGGTATTAACTGACTTCATGAATATTACGGGGATTGTAAGTTTTCTGGTGGCGTTAATTTGTCAGGAGTCAAGATAATGTTGAGTGACATCTTCATGTTGATGTTTCGTACAATTTTCGTTCCGCAATTGTTGCAAAAGTTTTTTTAATAATTATAACGAGTGGTCCCGGACTTCCGTCCGGAATTGACTGATTGTAATTTATTAAAGTTGGCAAGTGATTATGCGTTAGCTTAAGATCTTTATGGATGTGTAAAAATGTAAGTTTTGACCTCAAGACAAAAAAAAGGTGTGTAGAGATGTATGGGGGGGGGGGGGGGAGGGTTCCTTAATGATTTAGGTTGAATTAATATTTTATGTCTTTGTGTCGATTCAATTGGTGGCGAAATGTAAAGTATCACAATTTATAATGAGTTTTAATTTGTACTTGTAGTGGTTCCTCTGCGTGAAGATCCTATTCAGCACTCTCCGCAAAACTTGCAGCTCATTCAAGGAGACCATCCCAATCAACAGCTCCTTCTTCCCCAGCATAACCAGATATTGCATCCAAATCAAAATTTGCTCCAGTCTTCTTCAAGTCCACCCGTCTTACGAATTCCTCAGACCCCACAGTCTTTGCAATTGCATCCGACGTTATTGATTTCGGAGCAGTCCTTACAACTCCCTCAACCGCAACTTCATGTGGGACAGATACCACAATTGCAGGGGCAGTCGTTACAGCAATTGCATCAACCCCCACAGCTACATCTAGATCAGTTGTCATCGCTCCAACAGTTGCCTAATCAGCCTATGCAACCAATTAATCTGGGGCATCTGTCTCATCATCAACCTATCGTACCATTAGCTCAGTCATCTCCTCATCCTCAGCTTCAATTACATCCTCAGCAGCATTTATTACATTCACTAGACCAACTGTCTAATTTGCAGACGATAGAACAACAACCTTCAGTACAAGTCCCCTTACAAGGGATACCTCATAGCTCTTTTAATCCTCCCCAGTTTACCGAAAATCGTCCCCATACGTCTGAGCCACCTCCCTCTTCCGTACCACAGTCCTCACCAGCGATGCCTCATCATCATGGAAAGCTCACCCCTGGCACATCAATAAATGTGAGCAAATTAGATAAAATTAGTGCAAATCTGTTGCCTCAAGTTCAAATAAAGCCCTTGGATCCGTCGCAATTGCAACAATATGGCAATATCTCTCAACCCCCAACTCAACTGAATAACCAACGAGGCCAACAGGTCCGCTCAATGACCGTACCGAAATCTGAAGAAACGGCCCAACCAACTAAACAACGGAAACAGGATCCTCCTGGTTTTCCTTTTGCACCGTCACAAAATATCATGAAGGCGAAACAAGGTAGTAATTCAACCGTGTCTTGAATCAAATCTTGATTGAATGTCGATAATAATAAACAATACCATTTTTGAATCCGTATTATTGTTATTTAGCTTCTGGTTGCTTATCAATTTTTGTTTTTACAGTCAAACAAGAGCCACCGCCACCTCCAACACCTGTGGAAGATACGCCAAGGAAAAAGATCCGCCGAGTTGAGCGTGTATTAGTGCCTGTGCTGGAAAAACTTGGTGGAAATATCTTCGATAATAGTACCTATCATCGGTTTCTAAAGTTAATGGATATTGTCTTAGACAGCATTGATGACTATGATAGGAACGATTTAGATTTTGAGGAAGATGGCAATGTTCCATCAGAGTTGCTCATTCCAAAGCACCAGCTGGCTGAACTGTGCTCAGAAGCAGCTAAATTAAAAACATTAGGTGCCATGGAAGCTATGCCATCAGATAAAATTGTTCGGCTGCTAACAATACTAGAGAAAAACATTCGCGATGGAGCAAAAGTCACGCCACTAACAGATCCAGTAAGTATTGAAATGTGTGGTACGAAGGGTACAATGCGGTCATTATACTAACATATTTTTGTGATATATTCCAGGATGATAATGAAGATCGGTTATGGTTGGAACTAACGATGGAAAGTATAACACGTGGGGTTCTAGCTTCATTGACAGCTCTCCATATACTCACGAGTCAGAATATACCAAAACGAGCGTATTTAGAAGACCTAATTGATCGCATCGTAATGTTTACTAAGTTTCAGTTGCAAAATACTATTTACCCCACGTTTGACCCTGTGTATCGTATAAAAGGCAAAGGAAAAGGTGGGTGTTTCGATTGTCATAAGTTTATTATCCAATTAACTCTGCCAATAGTAACAATCTTCAATGTAGTGCGTTTGCAATTTTGAAAAATTCACTAAATTATTGTTTTTTTCTTACAGATGGATTTTCTTCGAGTAAAAAGAAACGGGCACATGCTAGAGAAGTTCGGGAAAAGAGTATGGTGTCATTCTATAATAAGATTCGTGAGGTAGTTGGATTACTCGCGGACCTGTTGAACGTTCAAATATTGACTGACACAACCGTCCTTCACCTATCTACTCTTGGAGTTTCGCCTTTCTTTGTGGAAAATGTTTCTGAATTACAGTTATCTGCCTTGAAACTTGTTACTGCAGTAAGTTCAATTCAATTTATTATTTAATGTTAGATAATGTAGAGACTAGTATGGACAATTTGTTGTTAACGCCTTCGTATATTTTAGATTTTCACGCAGTATGAGAAACATCGGCGTCTTTTACTTGATGATATATTAGCGTCAATCGCTAGACTTCCAAGTAGTAAAAGAAGTTTACGAACTTTCAAACTTTCTTCGTCTGAAGAGTATATTCAGATGCTAACAGCTTTGGTAAGTTTATTTAACATGTATAATTTATTGTGAGTGTCCTGCAGTGCTTTGATGTCTATATACTATCTCTAGGTGCTACAACTTATACAATGTGTTACCTCACTTCCGGATCAACTCGGAGGCTCTAAAGGACCTAAAGCAATAGAAAATGATGAAATCCAGTCTGGAGAAAAACCTTCCAATGTAATTACATTTATATTCTAGAAAATATTGTTTCGAGTGTTATAACCACAGTATGCTTGCCTAAAGTTCATTATAGTATATGACCTTAATTCAATCCGTTTGCCTTCACAGACCGACCGAGACGTGATTATTAGTGGGAAATTCGACACAGCCATGCGGACTGCTGGCAACTTTCTAGCCGTATTCCTTAGCAAATGTGGAAGCAAGTCGGATGAATGCGATTATAAGTTATTATTTGAAAATTTCGTTCAAGATCTTCTTTCCACTGTAAATAAACCACAGTGGCCAGCATCTGAATTACTACTCTCACTCCTTGGTACACTTTTGGTTAAGAATTTAACGAATAAGAGCTGTGAAGTGTCATTACGAGTGGCTTCTCTGGAGTATCTGGGTGTGGCAGCATCCCGTCTCCGTAAAGACGCCGTGTCATCGCAACTCCGCATGGATGCTATTGATAGAATCATTGCGGATATCAAGGCTGAGGAAGATCAATTAGAAAATAATAGAGATGTAAGTAATATTTACTCCCTTAATATGAGTTTCTCAACAACAAAAATTTTTACATGATTGTGTTATTCCAGGGTGATAATGGGTTGGATTCAGAAGAGGATAAGACGGAGTATTTGCAGAGGCTATTATTAGATTACTTGGCTGTTCATGGGCAGGCCGATCCAGCTTTGATGCATGCAAGACATTTCTATATTACTTCTTGGTGGAAAACTGCGGCAACCGATATTTCTAATAAAATCAACAATAATAGTAGTATTAGTAAAACAACGAAACCAAATAGAACAAAAAAGAAGAGAAAAAGAAAAGGTAAACATACGACTAAATAAATATTCCATCGTAATTTAGATGGTTTGACTATATGTATATTTGTTTTAGATGGAAGCTCTGATGAAGAGAGTGATTCGGAGGATTCTGAGAATGAAAATGAAAATTCGAACGAGAAGGAGCTTGAAAATACCAAAGTCATGGAGTTGTGCGAGAAGCGGAAATCTTTCCTGGTTAGTAAGATTCGTCCTTTTAATGATCCTATCACATCCAGGAAGACGGAAGTTGTGCAAACGTACGTGGATTACCAAAGTGCCGAACTTATTACCCGGTATTTGGCGTCTCAGAGACCATTTTCCGCAAGTTTTGACTCCTTCTTGAAGCGGGTAAGTTGTTATTCTTCTATTATCATAGAGGTTGAATAGCAAGCGATCGTAAATTAAAAATAATTGTACGCTTTACACCAACGCAGATTCTCAGCGTGTCAACAGAGTCAACAGTCGCTATTCGCACAAAAGCTTTACGGTGCCTTACGATGGTTGTGGAAGCAGATCCAAGTGTTTTAGCTCGGAGCGATATGCAAATGTGGGTAGGGAATTCATTTCTGGACCAGTCGACGGCTGTCCGTGAAGCTGCTGTGGATCTCGTCGGAAAATATGTTCTCTCATGTCATGATCTCATTGATAAATACTATGAAACCTTGTCTCTAAGAATATTGGTAAGAAATTATAGTTATATTATTAATAAGTGTAATTATTCTGTCCTACACTAGCCATAAATAGGTCATGTGGTTTAAATATCTTAATTTTATACTTGTTATAGGATACTGGCGTTAGCGTACGAAAGCGGGTGATAAAAATTCTCAGAGACATATGTGTGGAATGCCCAAGCTTTTCTAAAATCCCCGAGATATGCGTGAAAATGATTCGTAGAGTGAACGATGAAGATGGTATCCGAAAATTGGTGATGGAAGTTTTTCAGAATATGTGGTTCACTCCTGTAAGAGAAGATCCTTTGGATACTGAAGCTCTGCTAAGGAAAGTATCTCATATTACGGAAGTTGTAGCTTCCTGTGAAAAAGTTGGGCTGGATTTCTTTGAGCAACTCCTTCTCAGTGTATGTTTTATTATGAAACGAAATTTGTTTAGATTTTCACTATAGTATCCCGAGTAATTTTATCGGTTGGTTTGTAGCATCTTATATTTGCCTCTTTTTTCAGTTATTTAAACCCAAAGACGACCGGGAAGATGTACGAGAGAAAATCGCAAATCCTGATCCTCCTAAACCCGTTTTAACAGCCTCAGAACAAGTGGTTAATTGTCTAGTGGAGCACGTTCTTAGATCAGAAGAAAGTAGCAGTAGCCAAAGCGCAAGGTTTTGCGCTTGTGTGGCTACATTGTACCTTTTCGCGAAAATCCGGCCACAATTGTTAGTCAACCATGCAATCACCTTAGAAGGTTACCTTAGTCTTCGCTGCCAGGTAAATATGTTCGAATTGTGTTACCTATATATAAATCAGCTTAGATGAAGCTCATAAAACTGTTTTTGTTTTTAACAGAATGCGGCTGAAGTTCACGCAGTGGCTAATATTGGCAATATACTGGAGTTGGTTGTTCCTTTGCTAGTCAATCCATCAGAGTCTTTCGTGTCGCAATTGGAAGAAGATTGTGTAAAGTTGATTCTCAAGAATGAAAAAAGTGTGATTGACTCCTGTTTAGCATGTCTTGGGTCAGTTGTCAACAGAATTACACATAATTATAGTCTCATTCGTGATGTCTTTCGGCGTTGTCAACGTGAGTTTAATTACTACTTTTTGAACCTTCATCTATGACTAACATTTTATTGATAGTTTTGGTGGAGCTTGAATATAACGCTAGTTTTGTACTTTTACAGTTGTTTTGGTAAGTCAAACCAATTTATTAAGAGAAAGCACGACTTGGAACCATACGACAGAGCCTAAACCTCAGGAAAACCGTCCTCTACTTAGGCGATCAGTGTATACTATAGGTTTATTTCTACGCTACTTTGATTTCACCTCGCCAGAAGTTTTTGGAGACTTTCCGGTGAGAAATTTTTGCCTTGACAGGCATAATTACTTCAAAGTATATGATTTTGCATTCTAAAATTATATTTTCTGTTGCAGCCGGATATTGTCAATCAAGTATTCAGCCATTTAATGTTCCTGTTGGAAATGCCACAGCCAGACCTTAAGTACTTTAGTTTGCAAGCTATTGGTAATCTGTGCATTCGACACTACAATTACATGCTTGAATCGGAGCTGAAGAGAGTTTATCAATCTCTTCTTACTCAATCTGAAGCTGAAATAAAATTAAAAGTTCAAGCCTTAAACAACATTCAGTTGTACTTAACGGAAGAAGAGCTAAGAATGATAAAGCAAGATCAAGATTGGAACAAGACAGGCAAACTGGAGAATATTAAGGAAATGGGGGATGTAACGTCAGGTATGGCTTCGACGATTGTTCAGATCTACTTAAAACAGATACTCGAAGCCTTTCTGCATTCCCAAATTCAAGTACGGCTAGCTGCAGTGCGGGTAATTCAGCTAGTATTGCAACAAGGCTTGGTGCATCCCATACAAGTAAGTAAATTTATGAGGACTGGTGGAGTTGCATTTTGTCGTTTTTCCTCCATATTAAATACCTCTAATCAATACTCGTCACTTTACAGATTGTTCCATACCTTATTTGTATGAGTACCGATCAGGAGAATGGTGTGAGTACAACAGCTGACAACCAATTGAAGGAAATGGAAAAGAAACATCCACAATTTCTTCAAAGCCAGGTTCTCAATGGGATCCGATTATCACTCCAACTTCAGCGTATTCTCCATGGCTATACTGGAAGTGCGGTTCCAGGGGTGACTATAAGTGCAGTCGCGGATGGGCTGGATAGCCAAAAAATACCTGTAGTAAGAGGCTACCGAACTAGACCAAAGGAAGCTCCATCTGCTCTGAACGGGTTTCTTTACTCGTTGATCCGCTCAACAAAGCCACAAAGACGTGCTGTAGCACTCTCATTGCTCAAGCAGTTTGATGATAATGTATGTATATAATTGTTATAAGTGAAATATTGCAACATATCTTATAAATATAACTTGATAGTATTTATTGAGTGACACTTAATGAGTGTTGTAACTTCAAATCTAATTCTTATGTGAATTCTGGTTTATTTGCAGAGAAATCGACTGGCTGATCTCTTGTACTACGCTGATAATCTGGCGTACTTTCCATATCAAGTTGTTGACGAACCGCTTTTCATCATACATCATGTGGATATTGTTATATCTGTGACGGGCTCCAATTTGCTACAGGCTTTCAAAGAAGTAAGATATGTGTGGTTTTAAAAAAAATAAGGAAATATAAGAAATGTAGTGTCTCGTATTGCACATAATTGATTGTATATTTAAGTAAAGTCATTAACTTTGTTGCAGTCGCTAATTTCACTCCACCCACCTAAAACTAGCGAGAACGAAGTGAATAATATTTTAAATGTGGATGGTGAACCTACTGTGGTGAATGATCTTCCTCCGAAAGTCGTGGACATCATGGAAGATGATGAGGATGAAGACCCCGAATCTTTAGTGAAAAGAATTCCCAGTGATACAAGGACATTAGAGGAGTGCATTATAAGCTCTCAAGGCTGTCTCCTCCTCCTAATGCTTAAACAACATTTAAAAGACACTTACGGGTTAACTGACACGTAAGTCATTACCACTCACTACTCAAGCATGTTTTAATATAATCTTATAATCTGAAATCATACTAATAAAATAATAAAATTGCCATTTACAGTCGCATCAGTGGTTATTCCCCATCCGACGCTACCAAAACTTTCGAAAGACCCGTGAATCGAAAAAATACACCTGCGTTTGAACCTAAATGTACAATAGCAAATCTAAATGACCCGCCTTCTGGAGCTACACCCGAGAGTAGACTACATCTTATGGAGCAGTACCTTCATGTAAGTTTGTTGTCCATCTCAAGTATACACTGAGACTACTTAAGTCCTACGAGATTAATATTACCTACATGTATTTGAATTATTGTTTACCCTTTGTTATAGTTCAAACAGCTGATGTTAAGGATTGATCCAGAAGATAATGATGAGGATGGAGAATCAAGACCAGTTAAGATTAAAATAGATCAAGCGCTATTTACATATCCCAAGGGTCGAGCACCCGCGGGTCATGCTCGTACCAATGATACAGTATCCTCTACATCTGGCGGAACTTCTTCAACAGAGGCTTCTCCAATGAAAGCTAGTACAAATTCTACATCGAATGCAACGAGTCCTCAGTATGCTTGCATCGTTCAACCGACAAATGCCACCCCTGTGGCCAAGGTAATGTATTATTAGTTGAATTCGGAATTCGAAGGGATTGTCGGAAAAATTAACATCATATTTGTTGCATGTTTTCACTCTCTATGCTTTGTTGTTATATTTTATACCCATTTAGTTGATTTCAATCGTGTAAATATGTACTTAGACAGACAGTGCCGCATGGCTGAATAAGTATTGAAGTCAGATTGCTTTTATTTATACTTTTGCAGCTTGTTTATGTTTATGGTTATCTTATGTTAATAAGGGAACACAACACTTCCAGACGTTTTGAAATTGTCAGAACTGAGATCAGAATGAGTTTGGGTGGTAAGTTGGGGGAGGGGGATTGTCCGAGTCTGTTTTTACGTGTGTGAATTTGGCAAGGGTGATGTGATGTTGAAATGTGCGCCTTGTCGTTAGGTACATAAAGCCTCATTCGCCTTACCTGGCAAATTCACACATGTAAAAATCGACGCCGATCTAACCATAAATGATCCCCCAACATATGATACTAGATTCGACAACTTAAATATGCCCGGAAATGTTTTGTTCCCATCCTAAAATAAGATGCTGTGAATAATACACATATACTATTTGTATATCTATTTTTTTAGTATTCTTAGCCCAAAAATATTTCTCCATAATATGTGCTGTGCTTGTCCTAATATTTATGTATGAAGGATACAGCTACTGCATATCCAGTCGAAACTTGGTGTTTATTCTAAACGAGGCCAAACGCGTATTAGACCGAAGAGTAATGATTCAATGTAGAGTGTATGATTACTATCATTTGCTGTAGTTTCAGTTTATATCCCCTGTATAATTTTAAAATGTTAGCTTGCACACGATTCTCGTAGTATGTAGTTGAAATGAAATATTCTGGTGCCTCAGTTTCTAGAGTTGTAAAAGGAATATTGTAAAAATACTTGTACAGGTGGACCCGATGATTCGAGTACCCAAACTTACAATCGTCCCACTGAAGTTCCCTATGAACGAGCAAAGAGAGCACAAGAAAAGTCACCATCATCATAAGGAGCACAAGGAACATAAAGTGAAGGATCACAATCATCATCACAAGTACAAAAAATCGAAGCATAAGAAGAAGAAGCGTTATGCTGTCAGTGATGACGACGATAGTGATAATCCAGACTCGGATCCCGATTTCCACCTATGAAACTCTGTACTTTATTTAAAAAAAGAAAATGGTACTGCTACTCCCACTTTTGCATACTTTGTTATTCATCAAAAAAGGACAATTTTATTATTATTATTATTATTACTACAGCGTAACCAAAAGCAATCCACACACTTTTTCTTTTTTATGACTATTATTTTCAGTACATTCTTATTATTTATTAGGAATTATTATGTAACTTCGTTTCGTCGAACTTCTTATTTAGAGGATTACTCGCATATTGCCATAATAATAAATGTTAATATTATTATTATTACTCGTAAACCAAAATGATTTTCTCATGTGACTCCAGCTTTTACCCTGTCTATAGATATTTTGTTACATAATATATGTAGATGGGTGTGAACATCCATGGGGAAAAGAACTTCCTTCGGGGAGAACGTGACCAGTTATTATTATTATATGTTGATTTTATTTGTTTTTATTGTTTATTTCGAGGGGGAAGCTTTCTATATTCTTTTATCAAGAAAGGAATCGGTGCAAGCAAATTTAATAATATAATAATTATTAAAAATATAGGTATTATATGATAAGGAGGTATATGTAATTAACGCTGTAGATATTTTTATTATTTCGTACGACATATATGCAACAAGAGAGAAGATACACTAATAAGGTAATTCTATAGCAACAAGTATTTATTTGTACAGTTCCCTTGAAATATGGTGTGCATAAGACTTTGTACATAATAAATTCATACAATATTATATGATAAACCAATTAGGTAGTTGTAATTAATATGCATAGGATTTTTAAAGTTTAAGACCGATTGTATTTATTAATAATATGTACGTTTATTAGAAAAAATAACAAAAACCAAGTTCTTCAACGAGTACAGATACAAAAATATCATCGGATTTTAAACCTTTAGATACTTAATATTATATTTCAAATGAATTTGGTGAATCGTAGATGATGATGGTAGACTAATACTAAAAAATATACTTACTTACCCCATTTACTAGTATATATTAGAGTAGTAACAATATACATAGCTAATCTCGACATAGACTGTGTAGGTCTTACACCAAATATTAGGCATTAATTTATTACTATGATATTGCTACTACTACAGATACTATACTACTAAACTAATAATAATAATATATAAATTGATCTAAGAAGATATGTAGTGTGTACAACATGTCATTCTTCATATGTACAAGCATAAAAATAAAACCAATAGTATCATTTGTTTAAAATTCATCATTTCCATATTTAATATACATTCATTGCAGACTATGGGGACTGCAGCAACTTACTTTCCCCTACTGCGTAACTCAAACCACGCGACTCTCTCTGTAGGAAATTTATACATGTAAATGAGATATACAATAAAGTTTTAAAGCATTTCAGCTCAAAAGGTAAATGACATCAATGTTTTCTTGTCAATAAATACTATTACCAATTACAGCACAAACAGAAACCTGGGATTGTCTTTCCAGGCTTCTGTCAGGCATACACCCATATCACCCTGTAGTAGAGTAAAAACCTTTAAATCCCGTCAGCCGGTATGGCTCAATCGATGGATCAATATATTATTAGGCCTTTTACTCGTGCAGTGACGACCACGGAAAAGCTTTTGAGTAAGTTTCTTCTGCTTTTCCTTCATACATTATTATACTCACCACACAGCAGTCAGGGTGGGTGAGTGTGTAAAAAGGCTTACTTTTATACTTCCACCAAGGCCAATAATATAAATCGCAGGTGTTATTGTGCTTATTACACTGAAACCTTCCTGTCAGAAGGGCAAACGACCTTGTGAGTACATGAGCTTTGGCATCTCAAGAGCATTCATTTACACACATACAGGATGATTCTGACTGTTGATACTTAGTATCTTCATTTCTACCCATAATTATTTTTAGCGATGGAATTATGGCATATGACAATAACTAGGAGTAATCCCTTTAATAGTCTGTCGAACAACAGGAGTTGTAGACGTAGACTTGTATACTGTTGTGGCGGCAAGTAATCATGGCTGGACGTCAAAGGAAAGCCGTAGAAATCCTCTTGTATATTCCAAACATTATTGGTATGAAAGAGCAGAAAGATGCAGTTTACTTGTAATCTGTATATAGTCACTTTTATTTTCACGATAATACGTTTGTCAGATGATAAAATTATATGTTAAAAATAATTATCTTTATTTTATCTATACCATACTTATAGGCTACATCCGTTTAGCTCTCATCATCTTGGGTTCACTGTACCTCGAGAATCCAGCGGCTTTCCTTTGGTTTTACTGCACTTCTGCATCTCTGGACTTCTTTGACGGCTGGGCTGCCAGGACCTTCAAGCAACAATCGAACTTCGGAGCTTGGGTAAGTTATACATGATGGACTTCGTTACTTTTGGATACTTGAATACTATTTAATGATAATGAGGGACATGAAGGATTGAGAAATGATAAAATTGTTAAACTACACTACTAAATTAAATAAAGTAGGCTTTAATTCTATACATATATTTGCACTAGTAAGCTTGCAACATCGCAAAACATATTGTATATGTATACTTAATATTGTTTTTGCAGCTAGACGTCGTCGTGGATAATCTCAGCAGAAGCTTCCTTTGGTCTCATGTTTTTCAGGTAAAAATCTTATTGTTACTACTCATAAGACACTTCAACCCTCCGGTAATGCATTCTTAAATTAATTGACACTTGTGTATTCCTCTTCATGGATGTCTTTTATTATTATCTTTACCCTGTCCGTGGTATAGTGGGGCTGGTTGATATCATCCGTCGAATGGCTCACGTTTGTGTGTAACCATCAAGCCGGGGCAATTTGGCGTGAGAAAATTGCCAAACCCACGGCGGAGAGTGCTGAAACCCCAATTCCCAAATACGTCCAAAGAGTTATGGCAAATGGTTTTAAGACCCCTCTAGGAACTTTAGTCATATTGGGAATACATGTACTTCCTATATGGATGTACTCCATCAAAACTCATCTCCTGGAGGATTTCGTCCCGTATTTTCTAAGCATTTTAGGTAACCTATTGTCAATTATCACCATGTGTCTGCCCTTGTGCAAATTCACAAAAGACTCTATATTTCCCAAACTTTCACTTTTCACACAACTATGTAATAGTACCTACATACATACATTAATGTCTTTTTTATTGCTTTTACCGTTTCCCTATTATTGTTATTATTGTATCGTATCGTATGCATTTAATTAGCTATGAAAGCAATAATAATAATATTATTCATATTATTATATAAATTTTTTGTAGTTTGTGCAATACTGGCAATCGGAAGACTGGTGTGCCTTTCGGTGGAATTATGGTGCATAAAGAAACACATGTGGGAGCTTTTGCAAGAGGACATGAATTAAAAAACTAAATCAACTTTACTTGCCATTGCAAAAACATACACACAGGAACAACAGCTAATTTCCTTTTAATCTCCTAATTTTTTTTACTCGTACAAGTGTGATTTCATCATCGGAAGACTTTTTATGCTGTACATTTTAAAAACCGGAACAATACAATGTATTTTATAGAGTAAAAATTAAAAATTAATATATTTCGTGCCATGTTATGAAGAACAAAAAAGATTTTTAGCCGTATAGACCGTTTAGTGGTTGCCGCAGTGGGATATTTTTATATAGAAAAGTACTCTTTGAATATAAGAAAATGAACATGAAAAGAATAAACATTATTATTAAATATAGATACAAATCTGAATCTGTATCCAACAATAGAAATAAGAGTGCATAAATCCATAAGAAATAAAAGCATTTACTTAAAACAATAAATTAATAAAAAGTCAACTGTAAACTCATGACATAAATTCATTTTTGACCCGTCCCATGTCCCATAAGCATTTTTCGTCTCGTAAGGTTACTAACTTAAGGTCACTAACTGCCAACTGCCAATAATACATCTTTCTTCTTTCATTCTTATGCAAGGCCACACTATGTATATAAGCTAAATTGTCAGAAGTCAGAGCGCAATTAATTAATTACGTCTTTAATTATTGGTCTTAATATAATTGATTAAAAGTTACTTAAAAGTTAAAGTTAGTTAAAGCAGACATGACGGGGGCGATGAGTCATTCTGTCATTCATGAACATGACGGGGAGGGTTTCGCAGTCAAGAAATGCTTGGTTTAAAGAGCCAACTTCAAATTCGTGTCTATTTTTAGAGGTTTGCTTTGCTTCTCTTTCTCTTCTCTGCTGTTAATTGTGGTCGAAAATTATGTACGCCTTTTGCAAGTTATACTTTCAAAGTAATACTTTGAATTGAAGGTTCATGTATTCATTTGAGTCACAAAGAGAACTTTTTAATTAACAGAAAAGTCACACGCACGACTGTCTGTCGATATAATGTCAACAGAAATAAGGAAGGACGGCAGTAACTAAAATATAGTCTGTACTTCAATGTCCTTAACTGAACCATTATTTAAGTAACTGCGTTCACTCACAACTCACAAAGTCACAACAGTACATGAACCTATACTTATACTTTACCCAAAAAATCATTATTAGAATTTATCAAAGTTGGGCTTTTTGATCCTCCTGTCAAAAATTCAAGCTTTCGAAACTGGACCTTCCGGGGAAATTAACTATTCGAACAGGTATACCACCGTTATTTATTATCGTATTTTTATCACAAATACATTTTTCCTGGAGATCGGTTTGAAGACAAAAAATTTCAATTTAAACTATACAAAATTACACTACATTGGAAGGTTACAATTTTGTTGCATTAATTACCCATTTTGAAACATTGTGTAAGATTGTAGTTAGCTTTACAAATCAAATAATTAATTGGAATACCTACCGTAGATCTTTACAGATATTTCGTTTACACTGCTGTGCGCAACCGGGAGAAATCTTGCTGACATTTTTGTTTTTTAAATTATAAATTAAATTATAATATTATCTACGCTGTAGATTTTAAAATAATAAGGGTAATGACTTCATTTATTTTATGTATTTAATAGGTGTCGACAAATGTAGATTTCGACAGCAGGGGGGGGGATGAAAAGGAAGTAGTCAGTTTACACGTTTTGAAGACTGACCAGGAAGAAGTAGATACTTGGTGTATTTAAAAATAGAGCCATTGTTATAAATTGACAATTGGGAAGTCCGTTAGAGAATTTCCCGTAAATGTTATATTTGAGGAGGAAATTGCGTGGTGTGAGGAAATGTGGACTGAATTTATATTTGTGATCAATTGAAATAACTAATTTGAACTTGAGGCTCTGGAAATGCGTTGTTAAATTGTTAATCATCATTTTAATTTTTTAAATGTAATTATTTGTTCTTTTCTAGACAATTTCATGGCAATGGGTACCGCAGTACAGATGTACGTAGTTGTGGATGCTATATTTGTCTTTATTATATTTAGTTTGGAGATATGAAATTATCTGGATAGTAATATTGGAATAATCCCAATGTTGTAAAAATGGGGTATTTTGACCGGAAGTTATCAAAGCATTTCGCTGCTCGTAGCTCTCTATGTATATATTTCTATATGAATTATAATGGTAAGAACATCGAAATTGCAGTTGTTCAAGATTCCTTGAGCAGTGTCGCGAGAATTCTAATAATATAGTCAACTGTTAATATTATTTGTTGATAATATTTTGTAGTGCTTTTAATTATTGAAATGAGAAGGTTAGTATACGTTCTTTGCTAAAAGGACGTACAAGCTGCTGTATAAAGATGGGAATGCTCTTTCAGTGAGTATCTCCGTAGCTGTTGCAAGTTGTATAAGGCAGATGTGTTTACAATAGTAACTGTTTACATTCGTAACTTGCAGTGCTGTGTTACAATTGTAACACAGAACTCTTACAATTGTGAACACAAAAGTTACACTTGTAAACATTTGTGTTTACAAGTCGACATGTAAACCTTCCCTATACACTGTACAGAGCTATGATACTGCAAGCCTGCTGCACAGATAATAAAGAATGATTTATGATAGTTGTAAGCCAAACCATTGAAATGCGCTGAATATGTTGGTTGCAGGTGGTGAAACAGAAAACGAACGGAAGAAAAGTGAGAATCTTCACTGCGGAATTTATGGAATTGATGTTGACTATAAAACCAGACGCTATGAATTAATGTGACTCGTGGCCATTCGACATTAAACAAATGGTACTTCAGTTTACAAGGAGCTGGAGTGACAAACACTACAGGTATGCATGCATACATGAAGAGTATGGTTGATTATTATAAAGCGTGACTATTACTTACATTGTCCAGTTTTTGTTTTGTCTGTTTGAAACTTGGACTTCGTGGCATTAAAATGTGTTGCTTTTATTGCAGGACATCATTGCGATACCCCCGTGGTTTTCAAAGTCATGGAGGACTTTCCTCAGCATGGTCAAGTCACGTCTACTTCCGTTGCCGGCGAGAATAAAGAAAAAGATGTTAATGATGGTTCCTCTCCAATTCGATCTCTTTCAATGAGTCGTAATTTGGCAGAGTCAGTGTTGGAAGTTGGTAGTGAAGTACCTCATATGATCCGTGCGTATGACAATGCGAATATACGAACACAGATGAAGAAGTCGTCCTCTACGTCATCATTATCTCGGCTACATCTTGCATCTCCCAATCCAGACACGGAACCAGCTTCTACGGATACCTTGGCTGCAAGATTGTTAGTGCCGCAGTCGTCATCCACGATTCCTTCAAACAAAGTCTCTACATCTGTTCCGTGTCCCCCAGTGGTAGCGGAAGTCTTTGAACCTGAGTCGCTGGTCGACCCACTGCAGAAATTCGAAGTTGGAGCTATTTCAGATGAAGCTTCCGTGAAGAATTTGATAGGGGGGAAAAGAAACGATTTGCTTGTTGGAATGGTCGTATCACGGTGGGATAATATAGTTGGTCCCCAGTGTGTTTATCTATGGACAGAAGAACGTACCAGCACCTTCTATCCATTGCAAGACGACGGAATTTTCTCCGCGGCGCGGGGAAATCTTCCTATGCACTTATCAAGGCTGGTTAAGTATGTGACGGAGCACACTGTGGACCATCAAGACGTTGATGGGAATCTTGTGTTACCTTGTATGCTGCGGAGCACATTGTGCATCGTTCGTGATTTGGAGTTGGCCTATCTATCTGTATCAATTCGTGTGCCTTTAGATCCAGATGCGGAATCATCCTATGGTTTCAGCCATTTAGGGGATAGAAATCGTCCTGCCGCTACGGTTCCTCACGCTGTTGCCGTACTCGCCAATCTACAGTACCTTCCTCAGTTTCTGCTTCTTCGTCCGTTAGTGCTGAATTGGTTGTCAGAATTTGCACCCAAAATTGGAGTTTTACTGTGCAAGGTAAAGCTTGGGATTATTTTGATTCGGTAGGAAGAAAGACAAAATAAACTTAGTAACGTTTTTTTTAAATAGGGTCAGCTACAAAGTTCAATGATCAACTCTTGGTGTGCTGAGTTATGTAAAACAATGACAGCGTTAAGAACTTGCTGGGGACAGGAAATTCATGCAAAAAATACTGATGTAGCCCAAATGAACCGATTATCCCTCAGTACTCAACTCTTAAGTGATAATTCTGACGAGAGCACATCTATAAACTACATGCTGGACTATTTACCACCGTCTTTCAATCCAAAGACTGTTCTAGAACCTTTGTTGTTGTCTTACCTTACAACTTTTGGATCTGCTATTATTGTCGGAGATGATGCCCTCATAGTTAACCAAGTAATGCACTTTGTATATTCAATAAATTACACGTTACATAGATTCAAAAATTGTTTTGTACGCTGATTTTATAACTCATGTTCATTCTATTGTAGATTATAAAGTTTTTGTTATGTTTCGCAAACGACCAAGAAGCGTATTGTTCAAGATATGTGTTACCCACACTTCCGGATACCTTCATGAAAGGCCTTTACGTTCAGGTATGACATTGCTATGAACTATAAAAACTTAATATGAGCTCTAACTTACGTAAATTACAATTAATTTGTAATTCTTACAGGGACTAATGCTGGGTGAAATTGGTGCCAAAAGTGTCTCATACAATCAAGTAACGTCGAATAGATACCCATTTACGCATGTAAGTGACTTCAAAGAACTTGTTCTGCGACTACCACATGGCATTCCTTTATTGTACATTGATTCGCAGAATACAATAATAATTATTATTATATTCTGCAAATATATTAAATTACAGCATCAATTTGTTTGTTACAGGTCGAAATTAGTAAAAAACAAGTCAAAGTGAGACAATCAAATTTCCTAGCACACCGCTCTTTGCGTGAGGCTTACTTGAAAGATGAGCTTGGAAAATTGTGGAGTTCATCAGCATCAGGATCATCTGCTATAGAGTAATCACATTAACATCATATGATTTTTTGTTATCAATATCTAACTAACTATTAATCTTTTCTGAAACAGTCCATTTGCTACTGTGGTTAAGGAAGGAAACGGATTCATAAGTAAATTTTTAGAAGAATTAAAATTCCTACGTCCGGAAAAGAGATACTGCCGTTTACTACTGTTCAAGAGAAGTTTGCATGCCAAGGCAGTAGCTGTGATTACGTACCTAGAATCCGCAAGGTGAGTGCTGCAATATTAGTTTTCAGCTTCGAAATCAGAAAGCGGTTTAATTCATAACATTTTGATCACATTCATATTAAAACTTTTATGTAATTGTGATGTAGATTAAAACCTCAGCACGATCGAGTGAAAATGCTTAAAGCACTACCAAAGGCTTTGGGGTTTGACGAATCCGAGTACAACGTGGTTCAAGTGGTTGCGGAAAAGATTCGGCCAGGAATTCAAGCCATCATACGTTCCAAGTTTTCCGGCTGATGTATTCTAATGTCATCCTCGCATATTAATATTTTAGGAACCTGTTTTTAATTCAATTAGCCTATCTGTAGGTTTGATTTCCTCCGTACTGTGTCGACAAATGGTACTAGTGTTTACTAATAATTGTGGTTAACCGTGCTATAAAACCTTATGGTTCATTCTTTTATGGCTTCATTACAAAGTTGGGTTCTTGTTCCAAATCCCCTTTGCAGAAAATCACCGGCAAGAATAGCATTAGACGTCATTCAAATTTGCCGTTCCCCCAGGTTTGTATGATTTAACAAAAGAGTGACCGCTTCATGTGTTGTTTATATAGCATTCTTATAAGATAGGGGTATATAATATACTCCCTGAACGTGTTTGAATATCAGGATACTCAACGATAACATGACTGGTAATTTTACAAATTAAAAAATTAATAACATTAGTCTGGAAGTTCTTCGTACTTTGTTACCAAGATTAATTGTTTGTTATTTTGTCTTGTACATTGCTGAATTAGGGAGTGAATGAGATTCTTATTCTTGTATTAAAGAAAAGTGACGCAAAAAACAAGATTGAATATAAGTAAAGATTTATGTAAGAAATTCATTATTCTTTTTGAAACATCTTGTAGGCGTATACATACACTGTTCACTTTTATCATATTCCTTTGCCTTATTCTTATTGGAATTATTTGTTGACTTCTTCCACCCATCCATCGTCGGGTGATAAATAACGCTGTTTTCTTGCCGTATTCATATACGGCCTCCAAGCCCATTCAACATCAGCAGCAGCAGCGTTGTCGATTGTTCCCAATTTTATTTCGTACACTGTACAAAAGCAAATCATTATATTATGTGAACTTGTTCGAATGAATCAGTCAACCTTTAAATAAAGATTTATCCCAAGATGCCAGATGACTGACGTTACTTCATGTAAAAATCTTACTTTTTAACTGGAAGCGTGGGCCTAATTCAGTTAACTCAACATCTTTACCTCCTTCAGATTTTTTATACACGTGATGCCGAAGCGTGATATAGTCATCGTGATTAGCAAATGTGACCACCCTTTTGCTCTCCAACTTGGGAACCGGAAACAGGTACTTTAAAACGTTCTGAACCTACAGGAAATCACTTCTGTTACTATCATTTCGTTCAAGTTAGCTGCAGAACATATAAGGTAGGACATTCATATATAATACTTACTCTAGATCCTAACGGCGTCTTAAAATTATGAAAAACTAGATGTGGATACTGCTGAGGTGCTGTGCCCAATCCAGGGATGTCGTGTCGCATGACGGTGCCCGAAATAGTGAAATATGCTGTTGGTCCGTAAGGTAAATGGCAAACGGTAAGTCCATCCGGTTCTCCTCTATGCTCTTGTACTATTAAAAGATCTGTCACACCGTTCGCTCGGCACGCACCAACTAACTGACCCATTTCGTATCCACCACGATTGATTCGCTGACAATTAGGTATCAACAATCGAAGTTCCTGTATAAAATACAAGTTGAAGGTACAATCGACATTGTCACTGTGGCTTTAAATATATCCACTTACTATTTCACAAAGCGGCAATAATGTAAAACCTCACCTTAGTAAACATTTTTAGTCTCGACGAGGGATCTCTGGATGTAGTCAGCACTACTTTCGGGTCTTCTACCCCTGCCCAGCGGTACTCATCATCCTGGCTTGACACACCAGTGCCACCACTCTGGCAAAAGCAAAAAAAGAAACCAATATTATTTATTTAATGGAATCTTAATCCATGGATTCATATCATACCCATTTCCACCCTTTATCCATTTCCACCAGCATCGAATTTACAACTTAATAATAATAATTGTCAATACCTCATCTCCTAAAGAAACAGCTAATTCCGGTGCTTTATCCTCCCATCGTAGAGACTTCTGTAAGGTCAAGGCGCTCTTGCGCAGGTCAGTGTCAATGGATTTATTCTCTGAAAAGTTTGCCCAAAAATGATTCAAAACGTCAATCAACACAACACTACAAAATCTTAGCAAACATACTTTGCATCATTTTACATTCAGCTTATATTATAATTCTTATAATAATCACAAACAATACTATATATTAGTTTAGTATAAGCCCAATATAATATTCCCATGATCCCATCCAAATAAAAACACAAGATTCCTACTCGGTTTTAATTTGTTCATTAATACCTTCAAGAGCTCTTCGCAAGCGGTCCTTCTTGTCCTGGATAGTCTTCCTTCGTTCCTCTATCCCCTTCCGATACAAATACTCTCGCCGGAGTCGAGCTTGTCGTCGTAGCTGAAAAATTACATGATTGTATTTAAATTACAATTTTTTGTATCATAATACACCTGTATAGCAAATCATCAAAGTGCACCCGATGTCCCAAAAAGTTATCTTGTTGCTTTTAAATATTATTTAAATAAACAATTGTTGCTTTTAAATAATATTTAAATAAACAATTGTTGCTTTTAAATAATATTTAAAAAAACAATTGTTGCTTTTAAATAATATTTAAAGAAAAAATTGTTGCTTTTAGGATAATGAAACTCAATTTAAAAAAATGTAATTACATTTACTTACAATTATTGTAATCTATAAATAATAAAATACATGCACTGTACACTTACCATTTTAACTACAGTTAAACAAATCCAACTGCTGTTCAAAAAACAGAAAGCGGAATTCCGAAAAATGCTTCAAAAAATTAATGATTATTACCACAAAGCACGTGCTTCTGTAATACTTTCCTCCTTCTTCAAGAGAAGACGAATTGCATTGGAAATTGAAATATCAACAACCGATGGTCGTGGATGATGAGCGGGGGAGCATGGAGCATGTGGAAAGATTGAATGTTGGCGCCCCACGATTGACGTTTAAATTCATCTGCGGTGCTCAGAACTCAGTGACGATTGTGCGAGAGAAGGAACGGCGCTAGGTGGAAATAAAAAGTGGAAATTGTGTGGAGAAACGGTCTCGGTTGCCGTTGAACTGGGAACTGAAAAGAGGATTGTTCCTCCTTTAACATTTATACACACGTAATTTATATATCATCTTGGAATAATTTAATTTCTTTTATATTAAAATAGCATGCTGAATGTGCATATTTCATAAATTTTTAATTAAAATACATTGTTAAATTTTAATCAGCAAATTGTTTACATTAACCCTTACAAGTAGGCAAATTTAAATGTTTGGCCTCACCTGTGCTTCTATTCTGTGGGAGTGGAGACTGAACGTGACATCCAACGTGAGATGTTGACACTCTGTTGATCTTCCAGAGCATTAAATTCTATATATGTGCAATAATATAAAAGAAGATCTCATCTCTGAATATAATCTCTGAACGGATACGGAACGGAAGGTAATAATATATAAATATACTTATAAAAGTATATTTTGATTTTGATATGTAGTAGGCTTGGTGTATACTTATATGTAGATATTTATGTATTTATTGTGTACTTTATGGAATGGAAAAAGGGTTTAATTTTGCGGGCTATAAATATGCAGCAGTTTCTGTTATATTATTGTGATCTTTGCTTGTTCTTGTGGTGGGAGGCAGGCAGGTAGGTAGGACAAAACGACAAAAGCACAAGGAACAAGGTAAACATCCAATCCAGCTTTTTGGAATAGAAGATCCAATATAATTATTATCAAGCATTTAAATACAGAAGATCCAATCCAGCAATTTAGAATAGAAGATCCAATATTATCCAGCATTTAAAATATAGAAGGTACAATATTATCCAGCATTTCAAATAGAAGATCCAATATTATCCAGCATTTAAAATATAGAAGATCCAATCCAGCAGCCTATCCAGCACATAGAAATTATAGAAGATTCAATCTGTTAAAAATCTCAAGTTTACATGCGATTACGGTTTACGGTATAGATATCTCTATATATTACATTTCAAGTGTATAATTAATTATGTGAATGTGAGTGAACGTAAAAAGTTTTAAAAAGAGATACATGATTATCACTTATTAGTATCAGTCAGATCAGAATACTTCACTATATACACTTTTACATTTGTCGTATGGATAATAAGTATAGCGTTGATTAAAAAGGAATTAATTCACTAGACTTGTGTGATGTTGATGTGATTGTGAATCACAATAATTTGTGATCATCAGTGATCAGTAGTAAAGCAGCTCGGGGAGAGTACAAAAATAATAATCAGGTTTTTTAGTGTTTATATGTATATGTGAAGGAAATTCGTTCAATTCAAAATTGAACTCATTCGATCGGAGCAAAAGCAAGATTCAGGTTAGGCTGCGGGTGTATTTTTCACGACATATATAGAGATTTATTTACATTTTGTCTTCCTTTCCTTCGTCTTATCTGAAATCAAAATTTACATCTTACGGATCTCTTATTACTATTACTACTACATCATAGTTGTAATTTGTAATGTTGTAAAAGATTTCCAAGAATCTAACTTTATTATACTTACAGTCTTCTGAATTAGTTTGTTGGAATATACAATATTATAGAAATTAGTAATAAGAATATTTAAGATTTGGGAAACTCGTATTAGTTGGAATACATGATTGGAAACTAAGATTCATGATTAGAAATAAAATTTACATACACGGACAACCTAGAGTTGAAGAAATATAAATTAAATCAATAAATAATTTAAAAAAATATTTATTGGGAAGGTCGAGTGCAATAACGTGTAACTTTGTATTAGCGTGGATGTTCTCGAACTCTGTTTCCTCTTACATTATTATAATAGTCTGTCATGTATAGCAATATATACCGGATTGTAATCTTAAAAAATCAATATTAAGGAGTTATGTATAATTTCAGGAAGTTCCCGTAGGATAAACAATTTAAGTGTATACATAAATATATTTTTACCAATCCATACACAAATATCAGGGTCAAAACCACAAGTCGAACATTGGAGCGTTGTACTAATTGAAATGCTGATATTTCATTCCCGTTTATTATACTAACAATCTTCATAATATAGTTTCTTGACTATAGAATTTGTGCATTCTTCTACGGTGGTGTAGTTCAAGAAGACTTGAGAGGAAAATATTTTGTTTTTATAAGATTTGAAGTGTGATTTTCCCGTAAACGACATGGCCATGTGAAGTATTGAGCAGGCGAAGGAAGGGTTCTTGAAAGTAAAAATAATCAACAACAATGAAGTCAACAGTGGAGTACAGTATACAAGGTCATTCTCAATGTTCACTGCAGTAGAAGCGTTCTATTTCGTGGTCAACCTCTTCATCCGGATTGAAAATTTTTGTGAGTTGCTTATTATCCTTTATTACAGTATTGTTTTGACATCAAATTCCTCGTCGTGTCTCGAAATTGCAAATAGATTTTGTACAAATTTATATTTTTGTAAAAGCAACACTTCCGATTGCATTCAATCGTCGTGCCCGTGTCGTCTGTAGCTTTTATTCCTTCAGTTTCAGTTTCATTACTATTTTTCGGGTAGTGTATTCAAATAATTTACCATAGTGTATTTCACATTTTTTCAGCGATTTCAGCAGTTCTGTAGGTCCCCCACTGTTTACAAAAACCTATTTATATGTACTTATATATTTCTACATTTACTCTAGAGGGACTCCAATATTTTTGTCGTTAAAGTGACAATCGTTAATCTTCTTTGAGAGTATTAATGTCTCACAGTTGTGTTTGGATTGTGTCTGGTTGATCTGTTAGAAAACGTTTTTTGTTTCCTCTTTCCTGTCTGGAGTTTTAATAATAAATATGCGTCGAGATTTGAGATTCCATACTACATTATTTGACATATCCTTTAAACCCGTTTAAATTAAAAAATATTTGTGTCAATGTGCCTTCTGGATTTTTATATTCTCCACCACCATCATTTAAATTCATTGGAACTCTCAATCTGTAGTGTAATTTTATTGATTGGGATTATTGATAATATGATATTCCAGATACAAACACAGTAGATACTAAACCTATAAGTATATATATATATAGATTATTCCTGCATTCCGGCAGAACTGTTGAGTATCCTGTTTAATAGAATAATTGATGAACTAAAATCCTGACATGCATGCCTGGTGTACATGTTGTTTGCTGTTTTGATTTTCCCCAGAGGTAACGGAGATGTTTTTTTGGAATTTTTTAAATCTAATTATTTAAATAATTATTGCCATTCTTTTGTATATACAAATTTTTCAACTGTGAAAGTATAATTTTTGTAAAAGTATTTTTAGGTATTATACTTATTACAGTATTATAGTAGTCTCAACAAACACATTTTTTCTGCTATTGTCATTATTTGTGATTGTGAATATCATTGAACTGGTTGGTTGTATACTTGAAACATGATGGAAATATGGAAATCATTGTTACTGACGTCTGCAGATTTATTATTTCCCCCATTTTACCCGTCGTGCAGTAAGCAGTATACACAAGTTGATTGGCATTGAACGTTCAAAGCTGCAGCTTTTCTGCCGTATATATAAGTATAGTACAGTGACTTTATTCCATGAAATAAGTCACCGCACCAGATGTGCCTGGAATACGTTTGTATAGCCCTGTGTGAATACATAATTACTGAATCTTTGAAGGTTGAGGCATTTTGATGGTGGATGGATGTGTCGATACGTTTGGGTTTTTGGGTATATGAGATGAGAGTATGAGAGCAATGAGCACAGTAGTACACATAGTATCGTTTAGGATGAAAACAGTTGACAAATTCTGTAGTTGGAATGGGCTTTCAAGTCCATCTGCTTCAAAGTGAAAGGTGTTCGATCATTTAGTAGTAATAGTTGTTGTTGTTGTAGTTGAGTATACGAGTACTCATCTGTAACCTTATAGATATTAAAATGTGCATATACCACCAGTGCTAATGTTATTGTGGTTAAATTGTTCAATAAGTTAAATAGACATTACCTTCTACATACTTGGGTACATATTATTACATACATATATATACATGTACTATACTCTCTGACATAGTTAAAGTACATGGGACTGCATATATGAGCTATACTTGTACTATACTGTCAAGTATAGTAGTAGTATAGTACTAAAACACTTATTAGTCTTGTTGTGTTTTATTGTGTTGTGTCTTGCGTGTGAAATTTACGAAACAGTTATAAAGAATGTCTATAGGACTTTATATAGATAAGTATAATGCACCTTAAATACTCTATACTAATCAAGTAATAATTCCTTGCAGATGTACGAACGTCAGTTAGTTAATCAAATGTAGTCAATCATGAGGTCATTCCTTTGTAGTTTGTAGACGTTTCTCAATGACATAACACACACACATACACAGTATATAGGCCTTGTAGGTCATTGGTGCAACCGTGCAACTCCCTAACTTGCTTACCTATATGTCAATTTACTTAATACTCTATTCTTCATTGTGTACAAGAGAGCGCTTTATCTTTTAAGATTGAAGTCAATTTTGATTAACTAGGCTGCAATACTTGTCACCAGTCATTGTCAGAGTAATACGAGGGAAGAAATATATGTGACGTGCTATATGATTGTCTGATTCAGATATATCAACAATAATATTTTTGTCAGTGAAGCACAACTGCAACTCCTGCAAACATCATGTATAGATCATCCGAATTTTTTGCCTGTCCTGAAGGCAAAGGCACTAAGGCCCAGCTAACTTGCTTAATATCGTCGTCGTGGTTAAATCGTTAAATTAGTCGTGAAATTGTTGCTTTTATCCTCTCCATTAGCTTTTTCAATAAATTAACTTCACAGGAAAGCCTTCGAGAAATTGATTTTATAAAAAATATTTCTATTGTTGTGCTTTTGGGAATAAAAATTGCATTTTATTTTGTGCTATGAACTATAAAGAGAGAGAGAGATACGATTTTAATCATTTGAATTTGAACTGAAAATATTTTTACCAACGCTAGTGATTTGTGTTTGTGAACGGTGTCTTAATAAAAATAATGTAGCGATTTATTATTAGCAGCAGTATCAGTGAAATAAAATTCCTTTCTCTCCGCTTGAATTTTATTATTATACAACCGTATATTTCCCCAATTTACGACACAAAACTTGTCCAAAAGAATAAAAAGAAGGGATGAAGGGAAGCAAGTTACGGCCGTGATATAAAAACATTCGGAAGAGCTGAATGAAAGATAACATATAGTTTGTTTAAATTGCCAGTGTAAAATCCAAAGCAAATCAATCACATCTGAAGTGACATTTTCTCTGAAATATTTCGCGAACGCGACTGTAGACTTCGGATTCGGAGGCTATTTAAAATATATTACTTTAGTTCAAATTTGTGGTTAAAACGTGCCTTTTAGTTTCTACTTTTAAGCAGTAGTTTCTATAACAGTGGCAGTGACTGTGATTTCCTGTTACTTTGTACCTATATGTCCTGCCTGACCTTTAATGTTTATGTCGAATGGCTCCTTATCGGCACAAAATTCAGCACCAAACCCAATTTCGAAAGCAGACCGCGATTCGTCAAAGTCTTGTTCATTTGCAGAATAGAATTTCTAAAACTCTAATTTTTAAGCTGCGTACGGAGACTACTTGATAATTTATAAAATTTATATTAATTTGAAATCTTTATTTTATGGTCTTGAAATGCATTATTAAATAGATGTATTTTTAATAGAAATACTTGAGAATGTGTATAAAAAATAATGTGGTTGTTATTGTTTCTTACAAATAGTTCTCGGGGGACAGGCTTTCATTGCCCGAGCTTGGAAGCAAGGACGTCATCTTGTAAAGGTAATCTGGAAAGATCAGGTGAAATTTTTTCAAGAATCTCCCGTTGTACCCGCTTGGTGTCGAAGGCAAGCAAAATATTATCAGTCAGTTATGTCGACACCTTCAAGATCCAGGAGGAAACGGGATCAGCGGTTTATTTCTGACGACTCTGATGACTCTCGCGGATCAGGGATTTACGCTTTTCGACCTTTTGTTTTCAAAGAACTGTCCCCCGCCTCCACCGATGGATTACCTAGTATGTACTGCATTTCTTCTTTAATAGAATATAATTTATTCGGTGGATACAAGTGACCTCGGCATTTACTAAAAAAAAACTAAAGTCTCAATCTTAAAAGTAAAAGTTTTTTGTGTTGTTTACAGGAAAGGAACCACAACCACGCAGCGGGCATCGTATTGTTTGTGATGAAGGCAACTTTTACTCATTCGGCGGCTATCTTGAGATTACTGTACCGTTTAACACTTTAGATAATGCTCCAGGAATTCAGCATTTGTTTGAAGAGGTAATAATGTCGGAACAAATTTCAGGCTTCGGACCGTGTAAAGACAAAGTATTGGATGAAAATTTATGATATTATTTCTTTTGTTTTGTATGATCACCAGCTTTGGAAATTTAATGTATCTGCACAAAGTTGGGAATTCCTCCCAACATCGGGAGAAACTCCAAAAGAGCTGGCTTCCCATTCTGCAGTGATGCACGGAGACTATATGGTTGTATTCGGTGGCACTGGAGTTCCGTTTGGTACCAGCTCGTCCAACAAGATGAGTATATGTGACCTCCGTACCCTTAAATGGCAAAGAGTCATTACAGGTGGCACTCCTCCTTCACCTCAATATGGTCAGGTAAGCACAACATGCATTATATATTTTGCCTTTAAATATGTGTTGCTGTATCCGAGAAATCAATTTTTCACGTGTTTTATAAAAAATATTTTTGTTTTAACTTCTTTCTGTCGATGCAGTAATACTTTAGTTGTACATTTGTGAAAACGGAATAATTGTTGGTATTATTTTGTAGGCAATCGTGCTGGATAAAAAATGCTTCTATGTCATTGGAGGAACGACTGGTTTTGACTATTCCTTAGATGTTCATAAATTAGACTTAGCGACATTTGATTGGGAAACCTTATTTATAACGAGAGGAGAAGCTCGGGAACCTACTCCACGGTACTTTTAACATCATTGATTGCTAATGAGTGTTTTATGTGACCTTCAGTAAAGACAATGTTCTTTGTAGATACCGTCATGAAGTAGCATTTGATGGGAAAAGAATTTTCGTCCTTGGAGGTGGAACTGCTAGTCGGGCCTATGAACTTAAAGTTGTACCAACTTTTGACGTCAAATCAAAGGAATGGAATTCCGTGACTACTGTTGGAGATCGAGTGGGTAAACGTCGGTTTCCCTCAGCAAGAAAATGCCAAGGAGCTGTTCAAAGGGGAAATGGTTAGATTCAGTTTTGTTCTCAATGCAATGGATCTGTATTATGATAGGGGAATTTTTGTTGTACCAAAACTTGTGTTCCGTTACAGATGTATTTATTTGCGGTGGCTACAACAGTTACAATATATTCACGGACCTGTGGAAACTTGATCTTACAACATTACAATGGACCAGGATGCCCGTGAAATTACCTATCCCAGTTTATTTTCATTCGACTGCTCTCACTCCCGTAAGTTCAGGCAAACACGTAGTTTGTATATGTCAACCTTAGTTGGCGTGGGGAAGAGAAAGAACTATATTTGCATATGTGCCTGTAGTGCAAGCATTCTGTAAACAATTTTTTCTAACAGGCCGGTTGTATGCTCATGTTTGGTGGAGTTACCAACGTTAATCCGAACACCCGAACCAATAAAGTTTTCAAAATATGGTTGACATTACCGAGTTTGAAAGAGATGTGCTGGGAGGCTATTCTTCACTATCAGCCTAAGTTGAAACATAAATCTCGACAAGCGGTGCTGGAAGAAGGAATCCCGAAGGATCTGGTTGACCGTATTTTCACCAACAAGTTGGACAGAGAAAATCCGGCTCCTCCGTTGTAGACATCTAGATCATTGTTGCTGATCCTCACCTTAAAATTAACAGTTTTAAACGTGTCCTGTCACGCTATTAAATTCCACCATAAAAAGTTATAATTGTCATCATTATTTAATCCGTCGTCGAGAAGTGTATTCGCTAGGTTAATTTAAAGATTAGAGCACGTGTGTGGAGGATAATATTAGGTACAAAATAATCGAATCATAAGTTATACCAGTTATAAAAGTAACTAGTTAACTTCCGCAAGTTCCTGGAAAGATGATGCCGTGGTGGTATTGGTGTGTTAAGAGGGCTTACTATGTAATTCAATGTCCTATGTGGAATTTAGTGGCAATGCAATTTGATGTGTATAAATGAGAAAATATTTTTACCCTTTTGCTCTGGATTTTTGGTTTGACATCATTTTACGTAGTAAATTGTATTAACAGCACCGCGGTTTCCTCTGTTTGTTTATAGTCGGGAATGTTGTTACTGTCACGCTAGATAAACATCACATATGTATGTATAATTAAAATATTTATAGGTATTTATAATATGTATTTACGCTGTACATAACTTTATTTCAACGGCGCAATATCGCGCAGTCCGTTATTGCAATGTTTTGACTCAGTGTTGGACGTTACCCTTCATCCTCTGTAGCTCATTAGAGTATTTCGTTTGCAATCCGTGTATTTATTAGGCTTAAAAGTATAATAATCACTAATAACCATCACATTTGAAGTGTATCCCTATCCCTGTCTTAAGTTGTACTGTGTAAGCAACGCGGCCAAATTAATGTCAGATATCACAGTATCAAATAGTAGAATATCGCAATCCCTAATCTAATAAACTCACGTAGTCCACGTGTCGCGTCGCAATTTTAGATTAGATCAGTGTAGGTAGTTAACAGGCTGTAATTTAGAATGAGACCCACCTATACAAAATAACATTGCTGTTAATGTTAAAGTAAACCAACGGGGATTTGACTACCCATTAAAGGAATATAGTGAAAAAGGTAAACCCCCTCAAAGGATCCCGTTGAAATCACTGTCTAGTTTTGTACTGTAAATGCTCATAACGTTCCTTCCCCTCTAGGATGCAAATAGGTGTATACAGAATTTAACTATATTATTAGTAGTTATTATTATTACAGCTTTGATAAGAGAAGGTCCCTACGAATACGTAAACAGGCAAAGATATAAGGAATCTCATTCCGTTCTTAACAAATTTAGTAAGTCTACCTAACAATATAAAAGTATCGCTAAAGCATGACATGTGGTAAATGTTGTACTGTACTGTCATTTAATGCTATCTATGCCTGTAAAACTTTAAAATTCGTTGCGTGTCAACTATCTTTCCAGTGTATTTCTACAAAGTATATTTATCTGCGGATGTTAGCAGTCGTTTAACACTGGAAATCTTTTCATCACTGTACTGTATGTATGTATATGTATAATATATATATTTACACCTTTTGCCATTACTCTTGTCCCGACTCCCGACGCTTGTGTCATGGTAAATTATTTCTCAGTTATTGGCGGAACAGGAGTTGTAGGAGTACACAAAGCATATACATACATATAGAAGACTTAAGTATAATAATAGACAACCTGAAATATATTAGAAATCATAACAAACATGCAGGTGTATGTATGATTGTATAGAGGAGGACGTGTGTATGTATGACTGTACAAGAGATTGAATAAAGGCTTGACTGACTGTAATTGCAGGAGGATGACTGGTAACATCAAGAAGACTCAATGTATGGATGAATGCGTATGTATAGCGACGTGATGAAATTGAAATTTTGATATAACCCTCCCAGTGTACGTGAAATGGAGTTCATATCGAAACTAAAAGAATCATTGAATTAGTTTGCAATGTTGTATGTATGATCACGAAATTCTTGACGTTATATGCGTTATTCGTACCTCAGACCTCAGACGAGGATAATATGCAAGTGTGACATTTTGAATGGAAAATAAATCGAACTTATCCGTAATCAACATTTAATATGGATGTTCATATTTTTATTTTACAATTATTATATATAGTACGTAATGGTATAGGAATGTCCGAAATGTTTCACGACAAATAGAACGATTGCACCCGAAAACACCGCTGCTGCTATAGTAGTTAATGTATTGTATAATGAGTACATCATTAAATCATATGTATAGCAACATCGGCTAGTCACGGCATACAACCAGACCAGATTGAAAGGGAATACATTACACACGACTGAAGAAGTCACATTATCTGTATCGAAAGCTTGAATTATATATATACAGATATGACACTTCAATTAACATGATTTCAGTATTCTGGATAGATAAAGATTCACCACTATATAGACAGGGTATATATATACATATATTTGACCATTAATAGATATTATAATGTATTTAATTATGTGTAAATGACATGTACACGATCAATATTCATATATATATATATATATGTATTTTTATGAGTTTTAATTACGCTAGGAATTGACTAAATTTTTAGAAGGTTTGGATTAATAATTTAAACTATTATATATTTAAGTATATTATGTACACCCTTACAAGTTACAAGCTATACTTTGTCTACTGATGACATTCAATGAGAATCTATACAGAGTCACTAATAATATGCAGTCAATGCAGCATGCTTACCAGGCGAATGATTCAGTTAAGTAGCAACCGAAAGTGTACTAAATCAGGTGCTGCTGATATTATAGTTGAGAGTTCATTATTCTCCAATACTCGAAATACTGCTTGCAGACATAATATAATTAAATATATGTTTGCTATATAGATTTTTTCCCGATTATAATGATCAATGGTAGAATGACTATAATATAAGATAATGTATGTAAAATACAATAGATAAAATACACAACAAGACTGAAGAAATCGTTTTTGGAAAAGCTGGATTTTAGCTTCTTTTTTGTTGTTATTATTTGTAAGAATATTAATATTGACTAAACATATAAATAGAGGTGGTAAGTTTGCATGCAAAGTTTAGCATTACTATAGTTCCTACCAAGTGTAGACACATATATAGACACAAGGAAAAACATACACAACATTTTGAATATCTTATTAACATATATTAACAAGTATATATTTCTCACAATAAATTGACGAGTATCGTTTATAGTTCCCTTCTACACCAATAATAATTTATTAAAACAACACATCTACAATATACACTATTGTAACGATTAAATTCATAATTTACTAATATTTTAATAAAACAGGCAATAAAATTGCCGTGAAGGAAAATCCTTCACACTATTATAGGTAAGTATAGGGTTTCTACAGTCTACACAGCAGCAGGATGTAGCAAGACATATCATAATTAATAATATTTTATTTTTTATTAAACTACCACAATAACATCAACAAGAAATTGACACTGAAAGGTTACATAACTTTGAGACATAACATTATTAACTAAAATTCCATGCTTTCAGGAATGGCAAACGCTCCAATTTCATTACTTTATTCTCAGGTCTTCTATTATATTTACTATATTCGTCATTCCCAGAATGGTGAGACACATACTGGCAAGTCCATCGGGAGTGAAAGGTGAAAGTCATAGTATAAGTGACATCACATGCATCCCTCTCTCTCCTCTCTACTTCAAAAGTTCAAAAGGCAAACCCTGTTGACAGCCTAATTTTCCAATCAACTCATCCAAGCGTATAATCCGCTGTCACCTTTCGTTTCTCACACCTTGCCTTATGAGAATAATAATAGAGAATGTTATTATTATGTATACACAATACATAGAGTACATGACTGGATCACAAGTTTAATAAGCATCAGAAACTTGCATTGGTTTCCAATGAGAATACACATCTACTAATGTTCATCGCAAGTTCATCTCTGCTCTCTCTCCTTGCCGTATTGTATTATTTACGCATTAATTGAACCTAATGTCTTTTCTTAGAGAAGAAAACGTTTTTACAGGGTAGTTTAGTTAAAGAATAATAAAAATATTAATAGTCAGTGTATGCTGACAATGCCAAATAGCAATAATCCCTAGGAAAAATTATTACAGATGGATGGAGAGGAATTATGAAAAAATGATTATAATTGATTATAATTTCCTTGTGATTCTTGTGTGTACTAAATTATAAATTGTTGATATAAAGAAAGTTAGCCGTGAAAAAAAAACTGAAAGTTAAGATTATGCTTAAACTTTCCGGATACAAGTGTTGGACTTGTGAATCTTCATCTGAAATCTTTTCCCAAACCAAAAATATCCCTAATCGACCTCTATACAAATCTCTATTCCTGTGTGTTTCTTTTAATATTTAAAATACTTGTTTACTTAATCACGTCATGTCATAACTCACAGCAGCAGCATTATCCTCCCTGATAGATTCTACCAATCAACTATTACATGCAATCTAACATAATCTCCATCTATGTACTTCAAACATTTAATTATGTAGTACTTCAAACATTTCTATTATTGCACGCACATGGCCTTCGGGATATAGAATATCCCCCAATTTACTTACTCCTAACCCTCCCCTTCAACCTATACTTGTTCCAAATTTTCCTTAAATAATTTCCTCACTCTCTAAATAGTTAACACTGTCATCATTTATATGTATATTTACATGAGATATTGTCAGAAATGTCACTGAAGCGAACGTTAGGCTAACGTATTCCATGCCAACATGTTGCTTACAAGAGGAAGATCGTTACCGTGCGATGGCTTGATACTAATTTTACACAATGTATGTAGAACATTTTAGGAAACAGAGAAGGTTAAATATAATAATAATACCAACCGCTCCTTCATCTCCACTTCACCGCTTTCCAAAAATAATATTCAATATTGAATCAATTCCATCAAATCAATTATTCAAAAGCATTTTAAACATTTAAGAAGCTGATTTTGAAAAGCTTGAGTTGAAAAATCCCGGATTTTCAAACAAGAGTAGTAATATAACGGCTGCTAAAAAGCTAAAAGAATAAACATATCTCAATATTAATATGTAATTATTAATAATTATACTAAATGATGACTTGGTAAACGCCAACCACAAGACCTTACAATTGGGCAAACTGACTATACAGCAAACCACAGTAATTAATACGACAATAATTATGTAATCTTACAGACACAACGGGAGCGCATGCATAAATTGGATTTGGACTGTTGCAACCATTCGAAGAGGATTCCAGATCTGTCAATAGTTAATTTTGCCCGTTGAAGGGGCAAAAATCTCAAAATTGACAAGACCCACCCCTCTTTGACTTAAGCGCTATATAATATTACTATAAGTACAACAATTAACACTTGCAAAGCTACGCTACAGCAAATTATGAACGTCGAAATCTACTCCACGACATTATAATACATTCAATGAGTGAAGGAATTGCTCGCTAATCAATGGCAGAAATGGAATTATAACGAAGAAAAATATTTTTTCATATAATTATGCCTTTTACACATTTCTCATTGAATTGAATGACGTTAATACTATGTGACAAATAAGAAGCATCATATTTGTCAACATGTCTTTAACAATTTAAGGAACTTACAATAACAATTAAGTAAGATAAAAAAATATATATTAAAAATGCAATTAAAAAAATATATGAATAAAAAATATAAGAATCGCATTATATGTAAAATTAAATAATTCTAAAAATCCACCATATACTGAAGATCCCAAATATGGAGAAATACTTAAAATACAGTGTGAAGTAAGATCATAAACAGGGAAAGAACGAAGGGAAAAAGCTACAAAGCAATCCCTCAAGCGTCACCAAATAGTATGTATACTTTCTACGTCGAACTAACACCGTTACAGAAACATCGACACATTGATTTAGACAACATGACACAACATTTTGCATTTGAAGTTTATATTTGCAGTCGATGCAAATCCCGAGCAAATGCGATACATATCTATAACTCTCCCCAGTACAGTTAAGTCCCTTCACTTGTGAAGAACAAGTGTGGTGCGAAGATTCACTATAATGATTATAGTATATAAAGCTAACAATAAGTACAAACGAAATATATACATACATCGTGCCTACTATTATCATCGGCATATAGAATCATAAAATACCAAGGGCTGCATAAAATACGCCATTTTGGACTTTACATGATTCTTCGCCAATAACACTCTATATGCTCTTAAGCTTAACACGTTTGAATATATATACAATAAACCTAAATGTAATCTATATACACAACAATAATTTATAATCTCATTCAACTGCAATTTAATGCCTGTATAGTTGAAATCGAAATTCATAAATGTAATAATTATGTATGTACATCAACATCGCAGTGATGAGGAAATTTCAAGATACTAAAAACAGGTGAATTATACATATAGTACATGAGGTACACATTACAAATTAATAACTACAATAATAATTATAGTATAATAATAATTATTAGTATACACATAATTTACAGTATCGCAAACGAATTCTACCTCAAAATACATAATATACCTTCATATCATAATGAAATATATTATATATGCTAAATCAACGTGACATAAATCTCTCTACTATTTACAAACATACTTATGTATGTACAACATATACGTACATACTACAGTTATGTCCTATATACAAGTATTATTTATGTTTAATAATCTTCCCTCTATATACGACAACACATTGATTTAACGACAATTAAATTTACTCTAAAGAGTTTAACTACGTTGTGTGTATTGTTGTGCTCACAGCTTTTTTGCCTAATATTGTGTTAAGTACAATAATTATATAATAATCATTATACATAATTTATAAGTCAACTATTACGTAAGTAAACCTAAACTTAACCTCGGGGTGATGCACCCGCACCAATAATTAAATACACTTCCACTGAATCCCTAACTTAATTAATTAATTAATTAAAATGTATAATACACAAGTATAAGCTTATATCAAGGGACTCTTGTTGGACTATATACACATAAATAAGAATTCCTGCTACGAGCAAATTAGTCCGGGGATAACATAATACAATAGAGAAATCACAAGTCTGAAGTGTGTCCAGGATAAATAAATTTGTCCATACATGACCGACCTGAAGATTGCTAAAAAAATTTTAATAATAAACAATAATTTAAAAACAAATAATAATTTGACAAATCAACCTTCCGCCGAAAAATTCAACTCACCCTAGTAATAAAAAGCGTTAGTGTTATTAACAAGATGAAACAAAACTTGTAAAAATGAGTTGGGGAAATCTACAAGTGCACAGGTTGATAGACATGTATCAAGCTATAGAACATCTCTACATTTGACAGGGGTATAGGACAAGCTAACTATAAGATACAACAAGTATATAATAACAAACGTGTGATTTATAAGATTGAAATAATTAAATATATTCATACCGCACTCTGTCACTCTACTAATTATTGTCATTGCTTGGAGCGGTACGAGTTATAAAGAGAACGGGTTGGATATAGAACTAATAACAATTTTTATTTACAATATTAATTTTCAAATTCTGACTTGGAATAATTTGTATTTTTAACATTTATAATAATTTAAACATTTATAGTACATAATTACATATTGAATACTTTAGACATTTATAATAATTAATTACATTTTCAATAATTTCTGCAACATTTATAATCCTTGAAACATGTATCTATAATTAATAAATTGTACACACGCTCCATTTATAATAATTCTAAGAACAACAACAACAACACAGAAATATTTACAATTTGACAACGCAACTTTCAAGTCTGCACCTGAAGTTGGATTTGTTGCTAAAGTATACATAAATCGATGTCTTGCACCATATATTCCCAATGAAATTGGATTCAGAATGACTAGAGCGTCATTCCCCCACATTATCAATGGTCTTCAACAATATTAAGGGTATACACCAACAAACATTAAATTATCGTACAACACCGTTAGTACAATTTTAGAAATTTTTATTTTATTAATTAACATCAATTAATTATTTTTTTAAATTTTATTATTTAGAAGCAAACACTCAAATGAGGCTATCCAGCTCCAGCGAAGCCTATTTTTATGGTTACAACATTGATCCAAGTATAATACTAACATATGTACATACATGTATTATACATGTACACGTATGTACATGTATGTATGTATATACATATATATTTATCCATGCACAGTTCATATAATTTTTACAATATGAGGTTCACGCCGATCAATTCCCTATATACATGTAAATATAACGCGCGTGTAAATATATTATGCATATTTAGACTATTTCCAGCAGATAGATAGATAGTTACACATAGAATAATAATTTCCAATAAACTCTGCTCTCTTTTTTTCTAGCTCTGCTATATATTTTTATAGTGTATGAAAAAAATTGTATATTGTCAATCATTGTGTTCCGAATATTGTCAGACGTAGCTTGTATGTATGAGGGTTATACCTGATTTAAAGCCCATTTTATAGAAGGAACTAATAATAAGACGACTTATGAGGGCTAATATACTTTAATATTTGGGTATATAATCTTATAATTATAAAACACCTTTTTTCTTAGCATTTTCTTTACAAATAAAACTACTCTGGTAGATTTAATTGCTATAGCCAAAACAACTTTACAGCCTTCAGGGCAGGGTAATACGAGATTCAACCTTCAAAAAATAGAAAAAAACTTGATAAAACTTCCAGATTCAGGATATACACTGTTTATAACAACTAACTTTTTGCCGATTAAAAGTTAATTATTACTCATTCAACAGACGTGAAGGAGAAAGAGAACTCAAAGCCCTGGGGATGATACCCAAGGCTTTAAATTCTCGAAAGTGAAAGTGGAGTGAAAATGAAGTGAAAACTGCCGACGTTACTCACTTCATTATTTCCGACTTTAATCTATCTTCACATATTAGTATACTTAATTTTAATTAAATTAACTCTGTGTTTTAATTAATTTATTAAGTTTGGAATTAGGGGCTCAATTACTACTTAAAAATAGACTAGAAATTACTGTTGTGAAGAAATAAATATATCTATTCCGATTGTGAGTCGCACATTTTTTGCTCTTCCAGCCAAACTCATTTAGTATGTAAAAAGTTTGGAAAAACAGAGTTCACATTATATAGGACATTTAATGGTAAGGAAAATGCCGACTTTTCCATACCATTAAAATTTCCGTATAGGTCAATTCAGAGTGATATTCATAGGATTAAATTTATCGGATCGAAATTTCTGGAATAAATCTTCTATTAATGATTACTTTCAAAAACCAACATTAAAAAAATTAAAGTTGTACTACATGCTTGGTATTGTCACGGATTGCCCTGAAGGTGAAGTTCTTAAGAATTCTTAATAGAGTAATTACTTATTTTTATAGAAAGTACTCAGCGAGACACAAAATCGCAAAAATCATCGAAACGAAATTAAACGCTTTTGCAATTCTCAGCCCTGGAATTTTTAAACGCCGTGCAGTTCGTACCTTTATTAGAAAAGAGTGTGTGTGTGTGTTTGGTAAGCGGAATCTGTGGCCAAACTGTTGCGCTTTATTTTCTGTTCCTGTTTTATATACGATTTACTGTTGTAGAAACATTCGGTTATATATCTGTAATCCCTTCTTTGCGCACACGGTAATGGTAAGGTCGTAATTATATTTTGATAACAAGTTCGATTTCCTCAATGTTAAATTGCAGGGATGTTCGAGGAAGGCTCCCATTTCAACGAATGAATATATGTAATTTATATTTTCAGGAAAATCGCAGTGCGTAATCCGCACATAGTTAACATTGTGAGTACCAGTGTCGAAATTCATTGCACATTTATAAATAATTTCCCTTTAAGTATATACTCATATACTTATAATACAATTTAAATAAAGGAATGTTAATCACTCCAATTCAAACAACAAATACAAGTATACTATACTAATAAGTATTACGTAGTTAATAATAATCGAAGTTTTTCTGATTCCTCAATACAATACTGATTCTGTATAACTATATACATATATATGGGATATTAATAATTTAGTATGTATCTATAGTTTGCAGAAGTATATCGGCGTCTTTATCTTGCACCATCAAGTTCCTCTCTAATTAGGTATCAGCTTCATATAATATTATATATTATATAACTGTCGGACACGTAAGGTATCACATTTATTTTACCGAATTTTAATTCCCTTACAGTTATGAGAGAAGTATAATATTAAAAACAAACACAAGAAACAGTTTTATTTTTAAATATTAGCTTTAGTATTAGGATGTCTTTCCTGGCGATAATAATTTAAGTGCGGACAGGTAATTGAATAATGCTTTGAGGAGTAATTTTACAATCTTTTTGCATATTTGTGTGCTTGTTGCTTTTTTGTGTTTTTGCGAATAAAATATTTTTTATCTGATTTTTATTTTTGGCTCGATAAAAATTTATTTTGTTTTAAATTAAAGTTTTTTTTTGCAATGTGTTCCAATCCACCATCAGTAGTTCGGATCACTAATTGGACATTCGGGCGGATTGAAATCTCCGAAGATGTTCAGTTCATAAAGACTGGCAAAGAGCATGAACAGAACGTACCATACCATGAGGATGACGCCATATTTTTTATCCAACTTCCAACCATTGTAGTGAGTAGCTATAAGCAGGAAAGCCACGGTGGAGAGCAAAGAAAACGTTGAGTACGTCAGACCTTAATGATGACAATAATTTTTTACAAATATTAATTTCCGAAGTTTATTTAATTAAGCTATTGAACTAACTTCTTTTAGTAAAAATAGCAATAAATTAGTAATAAATGATCAAGGTATACCTTTGCTAAAGACCTTTACCGAGACACCCGGATTGACAATAACCGTTGATAGAAACCAAGGAAGGCCCAAGCAGATCAGAATGTCAAACACGTTAGATCCAACAGCATTGGAAACAGCCATGTCTCCGAAGCCTGAAGTTACAAAAACAACAAGTCATATCAGGGAAATTAAATTCTTCACATTCCTTATCACAACCTAGAGAAAATTGTGCCGCCGCTCTGTGGTTATTTGAACTTTACTACTCTCTCCACGATCTCCGCAAATATTTGTAAAAGCTGTGGTCACTATTCTAAGGAGTACTAACCTTCCTTCACAACAGCCAGGGATGAAAGTGCATCTGGTACACTAACACCGGCTGCCACAAATGTCAATCCCATCACGGTGTCTGGTATACCCACAGTATAACCTAAAGAGCACAAAAATAGCACCATTTTGTTTACATTCTTGTCGGCCAAGTAACTCCATAACCCACTTCTCCCCTTTTGCAGGAAACATCGAGTTGCATGAATTTATAAAATCTATATAAAAAAACGAAGGAAGTCATAACATATGCAGTGCCATTGGGACGACAGCTGCTGAGAATTATCTTGACTTACCCAAAACCGTTATCATCCAGACCATGATGTAGGAGAAGATAGCTATCCAGAACATGGCCAAAGTAAAAGTGACGACATACCAGGATTTCCAAGTCTCAATGCGACAGTCTGGCACAGTGTAGTAAAACAGATAAATGAGTGGTAGTGACACCCGCCATAATAATTTCTTGAAGCCTTGATCAGCTGGAGGATCAAATTGTGCCAGAATCGATTCCGGTTGTGGGGCAACCTTTTTACTTCCTTCAACACCATTCGGATTCCCGGCTGCTGTTCCTTCAAAAATAATTCAAAACCCCGACGATTTAAATTTAACATTATATTACCTGTACAAATACATTGTGTTCTCATACATCTATTGAAATTGAATAAATATTGTGATTAAATTGTAATTAAATGTTTATGTAAGTATATGTATGGCTTTAGGCCTAAAAGAGTAAATTAAATTACCTAACGTATCTTGCGGAGAAAATTGTACATGCACTACATCTACACAATTCTCACCTATAGCCAAAAATGATACAAAAATTATTGGACCGAAAATAATACAAAAATTATTTAATCGAAAATGATACAAAAGTTATTTTACCAAAAATGATACAAAAATCATTCAAGTAGTGAGGTTCATAGATGCTAAATGTAATAAGAGATCAAGGTGTAAATGTGAATAATCATAAGATAATTATTATAATCTTATTTAGTTCAAAGGACCATTCCTTATAGCATGTCTCAGTGGACAGAGATTAATCAACTGTTATATACGTTGCTAAAGTTATAAAATGTGTTTTGTAGTAGAAATAAGTCCTTTCGTAATTCCCGGCACCAAAGATGGGGCAGGAAAATGGGAACGGGTATAATTAATAAAAATCGGCTTTCGATCGGGGACAGATTACAGAGGAAATCTGTGCGGGAACAATTTTTCACATCTTGCAATGACATGATAAAGTAATCAGATTGGCTGGAGTAATAAAAAATGATAAGATAAAAAGGAGTCTGTATGGTTGGAAAATGACACAATAGGCTTTACCATTGACGGACTCATCCAGGCTGATGGTTGTACCAGCATAACCCGCATCGCTCATCGTGTGGCTATCCCCAGTGGAGATTCCCGTGGCTGTGGCTGTTGTACTTCCTGCATTCGTTCCACCAGACGCAGCAGTGGGTTGTTTATTGAACATTACTAATGAAGAATTCTCATCCATCGTGTGTACTGGGAATTTTATGGGAAGCGTGTGAGCCCACGCTTCCAGGATCTCATTTATGTACATGACATAGCAGTAGACTCCGTACAGCATGAGCAGGATTATGGATTCGTACCTACATCACATCCCAACAATACACGCCTATTACTATTCAATTCCGTCTCATACAAAATGTATCATCATCAAGACAGTGTCTGTATCAACCAACCAACCCTGCCGTCTTCCACATCTCCTATAGCACTAAATAATTTTATTATTACCATCTTCATGCCTCTCTACTAGTATAAGTACATATAACAACATCTATACTATACATATAACATCTATACTATATATACATACACAGCTACTACAGGACACAGTATTTTAAGAACATAAGGAAGCTGCCTTGTCCGACTTAACACGAGTCATGTAATATGTAATAATACTACTTCAAAAGCTCCAGCATCATGGTTTTTGCTAGCAGCTTGGTTCTCTCACCATTCAATGGACTCATCTGCGATGGTTCCCAGAAGTGCCAGAATGCTCACCATGTAGAAGAAACAGTCACGAACCAATGGCCACCAATTTAGGTACAGTGGCGTGGGTGTCAGTAAGCCACATATACTGATGACGAACATAATGTTGAAAACGGCGGATCCAATCACTCCGCTAACCCCGATGTCATCCTAAAATAATCATAGTTACGGAAATTATTAATCATCAACCATGAGAACACTAGATATGTACATATATCATCGCTTTACATTCTTATATGTATAAGGTAGATTATACAGGGTACCAAGTATCACTTAAATAATTAAATACGTATCTCCATAGCAAGACAACCCTGTAGTAGTATAAAATTCTATCTCGAATTTACATACCTATGTAGATATCCCTATCCTAATCTTCCATCTCTTAAATCAACCAAAGTGCAGCTTTCCCCGAGTCACTGACAAAGTCCGTGACGTTACATCTTACATCCATTAAACATTTTTGGAAAGCTACTATAGAGCCACTTAAAAATCGTAAGAAATTATACACTTGTTTTGTTTCGATTGGAACCTTTCAGCCGATTTAGCTTCCAGACGACCCAATTTGACTTGATCTAGTCACATTCTACCTCAAAACGCGCTTGCCTATGTTAACAATGCTAAAAAATATGTATCCCAAGTATAAAATCACTAGTTCATGCCCATTAAACTTAACTTTTAAAAGTTAGCTGGTAATATAAACTTGATAATTAATTGAGGAAGGCAATTTTTAGGTACCTAACTCAATATGCAACTTGTTATTGCTATTGCTAGCAATCCAAACAGCAAAGTTTATCTATTAAAAGTTTATTAATAAACAGCCGGAGAAAAACGTGAATGAAGTGAAAATCACAAACTCCAGAAATGAAGAACGTTAATGTGTAATAAGAGGTAGCCACAAGGCTCGACGATGTTCTTGTTGTTTTTTATATTACACTCAAAACAATTATGACATGAATAAGAGCTGTTGAAGTGTGTACTTAAAACATGAAGAGAAATATATAGTATGTAGAAATATAGTATAGAGAAATATAGAGAAAATACTTTTTTTTATCAAAGTTGATGTAAGTACTTTGTAGTTTAATTTTCACCTCATACGCACATTTTACTTATTAAATGTTCTGATTGGGTGTACACAATTTTACACCGGGAAACTAATTACGAGAAAAGTTTCGTGTACTAAATTTCCTACAAAATCTACTCATATACAATATGAGAAGACAAATTAATTGATACGGAAGCTTGTAATTTAATGACTTCCCATTCTCTCCATCCCACCTTTGATCAAATTATACGGCATCAAACCTATAAGAAGCCCTTTAACTTCAAACAAACTTTCATTAAAGTTGGATCAAGTTTGGAAAAATTATCTCCCGAAGTTTGCAAGCCAACCAAAGTAAAAGCAAATTAGAGCATTTCCTGCTCCAAATCAATGATCCACAACCTTGAGATAAAATTATTCCGTAAATTCTAAATTATAACCATCATTTCAATCTATGCGCAATGTATGCAATGTGTGTTCTATCAATCTCTTTTCAGTGTTCTGAGTATTGGGATGTACAAAAAAAGACATTTAACATGTACCGTAAACTCGTACATCTTTATCATCTCAATCTAGTCATAGTCTAAAATTCTCCATTAATCAGGAACGGTCATAGCCGAAAATAAATTGCGGTAATTACATTATTCGTGATTCCATATATTCATTATTCAATCATGGTAAAAGTATAAAATTAGATTCCTGATGGTGCTGTTGGAACCGCAAACAACCCATTTCTGATGAAAATTAAAGTTTTGGATTCATAGAAAACCCATTAAATTACGTAAAAATAATTGATGGCAATTCAAAAGACTTTTAGTATAGAAGAAAGCAAAGGAGCACTGACGCGCACACCGTGAAATGAAAAACCATTCATGAAATCAGGGAACTTCAAAGAATTCATGTGAATTATTTGCTTGGTAGCCCGTCAAACGACACAATAATACATGCATACAAACTCGCTCTTTCATATTCATTCCATGCTCAAACGCTCCAACACCATACAACTTTCTCTTATTTAGTACTTCGTCGTACCTTCTGCCTCACAAAACGGACTCCTCACAAAACAAAATATCTATCTAAAGTTTCGTCGGGGGGTAATGAATGACTATATATGAGCTACAAAGTGGGCCAACTGACTATTGTTGAATTAATTACGCTAAAGTCCGTACCTCACACTTTGGTCATAAACTATATATGATTAGTTCACCAGCACCTGCTGCAATAAATAGTTTGTTGTCTTTACTTTACACGTTAAATCGCTGTGCCTGTCAACCCTCAACCATTACAACTCCGCTCTAAGCCTTTCTTTGAATCTATGACATCATCTGAACTTTCTATATATGTACATCCAATAAAATAATCCCCACCCACTAACGCTTGTCATCTCACATGAGAATTCGCTGTGTCAGCATAACTGAGGAGGATAATACGACGGATGTAATTATGTTGAAATTGGTGCAGCAAAGGAAAATATGACTTGCGAACTCCGTGAAAATACAAATCACTAGTCTAGGTGCAAGGTAGGGTATCTCCATTTTTCTGAAATGCAAGATGGTTTTAAGGAGTGATATGTCGATACTTATACAGATATACTTCTGTATATGGGATTGGGTTAAGGAAATCATTAAAAAATATCAAAATAAAATATTTAATCTAATGAACTTATGAAGTAATGAAAATTAAACCTTAACCATGTACATAGTATAAGCCCAATCTCAAGTTAAGCTACTACATAATTCTTACAGAGTTCCGTCGTAATAGTCTATGAATGGGGAAGTCAAAAAGAGCGACTAAACATAAAATCTCATTCTTCCCCTACACTATACATAGAGTTTGCAAACTGCTAGTAATAATAGGTATTTCGGTTATATCCCAACGAGAAATCTTTTATGAAGAGCAGTAAAGTATATCAGAAGGGATACTGTGGTAGATTAGGAAACGTATAAGCAGAGTCGCAAAGAAACACACTTCCCTTTGAAGTCCGTTCATATGAAATTGAATGATCATTTGAACTGAAATTGTGGAAGACTCTCTAAATCGGATTTCCTTCCTGCCTGTTTCAACTCCAATGCGTGGAGGCTCGTTTGCTCAGCAAAATTTTTTTGCAAGATATATGACAGCAAGAGATTTCCCTGAAAGGGGAAGACAGGGCGCGGGTCTTCAATGGCAATTTCAATTCTATTGCAAGTATATAAATATGTATGGATGTGTGAAAATATCCTCCTCAAAGATGGAAAAAATAATATGTAGATAGATAGGTGTTGGAAATTCGAGGAGCTGACTATAGAACCAATTGTATTACCTTATGAATGCATATAGTAACACCTAGTGACTTACCTTCTAGTAAAAAATACTACTAGAATAGAAGGTATAAGTCATACATATTATTATCCGTATCTTTGGGTTTCCTTCACTTATCTCTCACGTTCTCACACCAAAAATTTCTCCGTATCCTAATGGTTGGCGATAATAGTAGCATTAGTAGTAGTATAGTAGTAGTACTAGTAGTAGTAGGTAGTAGCAGCAGCAGCAGAATTTCGGACCGCGACCATGCAGAATTTTTCGGGGTAAAAGGTGAATACATACGAGTATACCTACTCCTTACATGCTTATTGGTCGTATCTTTACGTGAACAAACTGTGATTGATGGATACCCTTTTTATGAGGTTGTTTACCGTCATACTTCACTTGTAGTAATAAGGGCTTTGGCAACATTACCATGCACGGAGACTGCACGTAAATGGGGACACGTCCTACAAATAATATACTCTTGGCATAAGAATTTCATACTAGGTATACTATGCTATGAGGATCACGACCAGTCTCTCTCCACTGTATTCTCACTTCCACCATCAACTAGCACCAGCACCGAGGCTGACGGCAAGAGGATGGAAGTCATAAGGAACTGGTTAGAAGCTAGAGAATCTGATAGATGCTCTGTTACTCCTCCAAAACTCCCGCCACATACCGCCACTCTGTACATCTTCCATCATAGAACATAGTAGTACATAATAGTACGCAGTATATCATAGTACATACATATATCTTTACTAAATGTATTAACTATACCCAGTATAGTATTAAGTATGGTCCTCCGAACACTAATAATAAGTGTTAGAGGGACTACGGTAAAATCTCCGAGAATGTCATACATAAGTACATAAAATATATCCCATTTGTATGTACATCCCATACTTTACCATACAGTGGATGTCATAATAAAAATCAAGAGGTTCGAAAGATATGGCACATATAGCTCATTGAAAATAATTTTTCATCCTCCTCCTGACGTGAATGTATAAGCGAGGAACCGAATCCACTGTGGGTTTGGATACATATATGTACTGTAAAAGGCTATACAGAAGATATATATTATATAGGTTATACATATTTATGTATATTTTATAACTAAGATGATGTTTTATGTTATATTCAAGACCCACACCATAAGTTCCCCAACCAAACTTTACAACACCGACAGTTCACACATCACGTTCCCTATATAAAAAGATTTTCTCCATGGCTTAAAGACATTGTATTTTCCTTCCCCCCCCCCCAAATTTCTTTTGAATCCCCTTTACTCACACACTTTGTTTTACACTTTTGTTCACCTAATTTCTCCGTGGAATGGAAACAAATGGCACACGTTCTCTCAAGACATTCCCTGTACCCCTGTTTAGTATGCACAGCCAAGTCCACCTTCCTCCCCATGTTGACACTTACCCAGTCACTTTTTTACAGCACCAATAATCCTCATCAGAACCAGACCAGTCATGTATGTACATGCATAGAACTCTAATGCATCAACTTGCTCCAACTTACAATTAGAACTAGTTGATATATGAAAGGTATACATATATCAGAAAAGTTACATGCGGAGAAAGGAGTGAAAGGTTACTACATAATATGTAATCTTCTAGCTCCACATATGTTAGGACTTGTATTTCGAGCCTACTTACAAATTAAAAACCTCATTAAGGCTTTTTTCCCATCAAGAACTTCACTTTTGAAGACTTCTTTAAGAACTGTGGAGGAAAGATCCTTGAAAACTGATGTAATCAAAAATATAGATGAATTGGATAAAAAAATATTTCCCATTTCCACCGATATTACTGGAAATTTCACGCATGCACTCCCATCACTATACTTGTCTTTAATTCTTGAACGTATTTGAGTTAGTACGTGAGTGAAATAAGATTTGTTATTTAAAAAAACTTATTCCCTCATTCCCTATACCTTCAAAAGACCTATAATGTACATTTTACAGCTGACAGGATTCTTAAATTAATGCGAGCACAGTGCCTTACTAAATTTTATATAACTATTACACTCCTATTTGTATATTCCATTCTCCAAATATATTATATGGTCAAACAAAACGGACTCTACTGAAGCATGTACCTGTAATGATTGACTGACTTCATAAAGTTTGCTCTTAATTTACAAAAGTACGTATATACGTATACAGACGTGTACAGAAGTGCTACAGTACACCGATAACTTTTTTTAAACTTTCCGACTCACCAACGATCCCAATCAAAATCAAGTGCAATCTTCTCTACAGAAATGAGAGGAAAACTTTGTACTTCGTTTTCGTTCAAGATATACAGATACTCAAGTAATTAGAAATCCCCCTATAATGAAGTCAATATTAGTAAAGTAAACATATTACATATAACCAATATTAATGAATATGAAGTTTTGCAAAAGTTATTAATCTAGAGTGGATAATATCTAATAATCTAACTTGCCCATAATAACTCTTTTTAATTCCGAAGCCATTTTGAAGTTTCCAAAAAAATAGGACACTCACACACACTTTTGCACATATCACGCCAAATGTATATGTTCTTTCCAAAAGACGAAGATGACGATGAAAGGGAGAGCTATAGGATTTATTTGAACTAGAAACTAATTGTCCGAACGTCTTTTTTGCCCACAGGTTTTTATCCAGCTGTACACGGTTCCGACTACTACGTAGGATGAACCGCAGAACCTCAAGCTCCAACCAATCGTGTAAAATGAATGGTTAACTTGGTGCTTATATGAGGAAAAGAAAATTGACAAGGAAAGGAGAAGCCACTCTTGAAAATCCTCTGAGGGAATTAAGGAACAAGAGGAAAACTTTGGGAAATTTCAAGATTTTTGTGAGAAACCATGTCCTCTTACACTTTACATTTTCAACAAGTCATTTTGTAGGAAAAAGTTGTCAAAGAAAGGGGAAAGTCTCCATTATGGAGGAGTAAAGTGTTCAATGATTCAATGGATGAAATTATAAGGTGGGTTGACATAACTGGTGTGTACAACAAACTACTGAGAGAAAAGCCTCTAGATGTATTACATACATACTATACGTACTTATACGTTTTCCTCCAAGGCAAGGCTCAATGAAGATGTTTTAATAAACGTAAAGGAGGTGAAAAGCTTGGCCTTTTCCAATGGTTGTAACCCAAAGACTCGGGGCGGCGGTAGGGAAGAGTGAGAGACAAAGCGAGAGAGAGAGAGAGAGATAAAAGCCGTAAATGTCTTTATTGATCTCGGGATTGTTACACTTAAGTTATCGAGGCTCTGGAAGAACTTGTCAAAGCTTATTTTAGTCGACTTTTGCAGAGGAGAGGGAAAATTCTCTCCAGTAGTTTTATCGAACTTATGTGTGTGTGTGTGTGAAGATATGTAATATAAATACATATACATATCTGAGAAAGCGCATCTGTACTACTACCGATATACACGCTTTCATTGACGCTTTCACTCCCAAGCTCCTTCCCACATGCCCATCCTTACCTATTAGACACGTAACAAGGAATTGTGCTTGTGTGTGTGTGTGTACAGCCGCAATTTTTTATCCTATCAACAGCAACGCATTCTTCACAACATCAACAACAACAACACCACAACCAACAATTTACACACGAAACTCCATGGCACTTTCCTCACGAAAGTCATCGCCTTGGACTCCAATCCAAAGTGAAGCAATACTTACGGAAATTTCTTTTTATTATTTCATCCATACTTGATAGCCCTCCTTATAGTCCCAATATAGTACTTACTACATATTAAATGTAATGGTCCATAGATTCTATGATTTTCCGGCTCTCGATCTTACCCCAGACTCTGACCATCAGCAGAAGTTAAAATACAGTACAGATAGAATTAAGACATATGGACAGTCTGAATCGTCTTGACTGCTCAAGTACTCTCCCGTCGAATTTAATCTGAGAACGAAGGGGACAAGATCAGGCTGGGAAAGATTCGGGAAAGCCAAATCTCTCAAGTAAATAAGACGATTAAACTGTATTGTGTCAGTATAGCACACGCACATATGAATTGTTTTACGTCCTATGGAAGTCTCCCATAAGCAGAGCCTACGTATGCACTGCACTAATCTTCCTTGAACAGAAGTATAACTATGTATATGAACCTGAAATCCTATGTTTCCAGCACTGTGAAATACTGAGTTAGTTTCTAAAGCAAAAGATTGGGCCAAAATAATTCAACGCCATGCAAGGATACGTCCAACAGAAGTAACTAATCAGTCATGAAATTTAGTTTCCCGTTGATTTAGCAACCTTGTAGTAAAGCTAGTAAGGGAAGCTTCTCTAATAATAAAATATATAGTATTAGGAGAGAGAAAATCCTATAATTACAGGATTAATATTCTCAGCATGTATACAGTAAAGGCTTCCCAAAATACGTGGGCCTAATTCAGCCGATCATAAACAATCTCATACACAGATGACCTATGAATGCAACTCAGTCAACCGTGATCGCCGTCAAGTAGTAGCTTGCACGGAAAATAGATCTTGACAAGCATCTGAAAGTATCTGTAAACCAAAATCATAATAATGTATAATCTTTGTATAGTGTAAGTATACAAATATAGTTTATACTATATAGTCAAGCTGGAGTATCTACCATGGTAACCCTAATACTTGACTACTAGACTATTACTACTACTACTTACTAGTAGTAGATAAGTAGTATGAGGAGATAACAGCTTATAAGTCTCTTCTCAGCCCCCGGCTTACAAAGGGAAACACATGCATTTCAATTATGATTCGCATGACGCTTGGGATAGGACACACGACGGCATAAGTATCTATCAGGCTTATGCCTCACAAAACTCAACAAGAATAAAACATGTGTGTTTGTACGTCTTTTTGAATTTTTATAGCTCCATTTACTTTATATTTGTATTCCCAGCAGTGGCGTGTGTAGCATGAATTCTAGCACTTGAGCATGTAGATTTTAATGCATTTTCCGTGACAGACTGCTCAGGAGCCTTTTACACAGGAAACAAAATGCAATCTTGTTCCTTTCAAGGGTATCTTTCTACTAGAACTTCTTATTTTTACAGTTGAGAGGAGAGGGAGAGAGAGAGAGGACGGAAAGGAATTGAAAAAGATACGATGTCTGCATTTCCCCGACAATGCACACTACAGAAATCCAAAAAAGATATATTGCTTTCAACAGAGCATTACAAATACGAACCTTGGCGACGAAAACACCAATCAAAGCTGTTGCCAGTTCAGGGGCGGAGGACCCTGCAGCCATGAAAGTTGCCCCGGCTACATCCGGTGAGATCTTCATTACTGAAATCAAAGGATTCAACTTCTAGAATAAAATGTTGACAGAGAAAATTCTTTTCAAAAGGCATTCTATTCTCTTTGAATATCGTACACAACACACATACGGATACACATATATGTACATACTATGCATATGTACATACTATATATTAAATATAAAGGCTAGCACAGAAAGGAAATTTGCTTTGAAAGTACGATGTCCTCATTCCAAGCTAGAATTCCAGCCGTACTCAACCCTAATTACAAATAATGTTGGCGCAGGCAGGGAGACAGAAGGAACAATATACTTACTTTCGCACATGAGATCCAGAGAAGGTACAAAGAATTCATCACAAATGATTGCAAGTGCGAGGAATGTATATGCTGTGATACAAAGGTAAAATAAGAAGCCGCCGTAGACGCGAACTGACTGGGACAACCAAGGCCGAGGAAATTGCTTGACCGCCGGAGGGTAGCAACCTGTAAGGGCATTAGAGCAGAGAGTTTAATTTACCGGTAACTGTAACAAATGTAGTTATGTCCATAAGGACGCAGTCCACCACGAGTATCTTCTAACAACCCTAATCATGCTTCATATACATAGGTGCACGTTATGTTCCAGACAGGAAGTCATTGCTATATTAACTACAGATATATTAATCACATCCCTTTAAACATTATAAACTTATAGATATATTAAACACATAAATACAAAAAGTATATCACATTTAAGTTCAAAAATTTTGGAGACGGTAAATATTACATATATACTATTTTAATATAGTCCCCCAATAACTAGTATTGTATACAAATATTTGTATACATACAAATATGCATATATACAGTGGCATTGATTAACTATATAGCCAACACTCACAGACAATGTCCAATCACTGTTCAGAGTAGGGATAAAAGTGATTACAGATTAAATAAAATCCGCAATCACAAGAACTACAATCAACACATAGATATGCATCTGGACTTCCAGATACTTTAGTTAAACACAAAATTAGTAGGGACAATAAAATTAGTTTCCGCAAGATAAAAAAAGATTTTGAATAAAGGAAACACTGAACAGACAAACCTAGATAAGGATCGACAGTCCCATTATCTATAGGCTTAGAAGTTGATGTAGACCAGTTGTCTTCCGCAGGATTGACGGTAGAAGATGTTCCAGCCTCAGTCATGGGACCCGTTGTTGACGAGGATCCCTCGAATGATTTCTCTGCACTTGAGTCCTCCCTAGATGCATTATTAGCCCAAACGCCTGATTTCGGTGATCGAATTGTAAAAACTACGAGGCAGAGAGCAATGACGAGAAAGAATGATGGTCTGGATCTTCTTTTGCGTACTCGAGCGGGCCCTGGAATTACCTTCGGCATCCTACACTGTAGATAAAATACATTACATTTTCATCCCCGTCATTCCGGATTCCATCAGGAGGAGGTAAATTCGTCCGAGGGATTCACAAGTCATCAGAATCAAGCGTATCGCGATGTTCCCAGTAGTAGTAGCAGCAGGAGCATCATATCATTGCACGAAACAGAATTTCCGTTCGAGTTCGTATCGACGTAATTAATCGAGTTTTCAAATCCGCAGCCAGTAGTGATAGGTAGGCCAGTGATGTATAGGAGGAACCACCGGAAAAAATAGAACAACATTATCTTCGTTAGTTATACATGTCACACCATAGAAATATTTGGGTAATTATAGGTAAGCTGGATAAATGCCAATAGTGAAAGTCCCTATCACCTTTTAACTTCAAAAAATCAATTACTTCCAGCCCTGCACACTACTACTACTACTTTCCAACTACAAATTCGATTCGAGCTCCTTTACCAATTCTCTCGCACTGTACAGAAAAATTCAAACGTTGGAGACGTAACCTCTCCAAGCAATTAACCCTTCCCTGTCAATTCTTTTGAGGTTAACCCAATTTCAAATTCCTACAGCAGCCTATCCGTACAAAACAGATGAGTCGTGAGCTGAAACAACAGACATTTACAGTGCATTGAGCTCTTCCCAAACACATGGCAATAAATTGCATACTTACGTCAGGCATTTATTTGAAATCTGCATTAACTTTTTACTGCAAATATGGCGTACTTAACCACTAACCATGTATTATTATTAATAACAATAACATTTTCCATAGAAGACAATAAATTCTACAATTAAATGATGTTTGAAATATTTGCGTCAAAATGAATTATGAAACTGACTTGATATGTATACATAATGATTTAAAGAGCATTAAAAAGCAACCTACATTTTTACTTTAACTCCAGTGTGTAAATTAATTAAAGTAACAGTAAAGTCATTCCTCGGTACAGTTCTTTCTCCCTGTCTGAATTGCCCTCTGGGCGGCCAGAATTATTTACACGAAAATAGATGTTAAAACCAGATATGAACAACGCAATTTACTAATAAGCCGTGAGACGACAAAAATCTCTTAAATGAGACTTTTTTGAAACCGACTCCAATTAGTGAGATTAACCAGGAATAAGATTGTCAGACATATTATAGCTGTTTTCAATCCATTCCACCCCTTTTACAGCCCATAAAGACCTGCTGGGTTGTCGTTGTCATCAAACTGGTAGCTTTCATACATTGTACAAAGGTGAATAGTGTAGGGAAATATTCATAGGACTTTATATTTCACCACGAGGGGAATTTACCGACGTAATCACACAAGTAATCAAGTAATTCCTATTATTCAGGTTATCCATCGTGTTGCTTTATTTATTGTTAGTGCTGTATATATCAACCGACCGCGTTATTGACGCTGTGCATGTGGCACGCATACTCTTCCAATAACAACCACATTCAAGCTCACGTCTAAATGATCCAATATACAACATTTTAGATTCAAAATGACTTGCGAGTCCGATATGTTTTCCCCATGGGAGTCCACAGAAAAAAAACAAATAGTTTATTTCACCTAGATATATAGCATTTTTCAATAGCAGCAGGATATTAATTTTATCTATCATCCCCTCAGACCAATATAAATACCTATACACATATGAGTACAACAATATAGTTTAAGTATACAAATATACTTACACATACTTCGAATGGGTATAATATATACTTACACATACTTGCAATGGGTATAATATATACGTACACATACTTGCAATGAGTATATTATATACTTGTATATACTTATATGGGTATACATATATCCTCCTAGGAGACATCGGCGCTCCCTGTGCATCGCCATCAACGAAGAGCTTAGTGAAAAATTGAAGTAGGAAGTTAAGCGGTTGGATTTAGCTAACGACAATCATTTCACTTTATGAAATGTTGCATGATACTCCCCTTTACAACGATAACTCCTAAGCATAGTCAGAGGATTATAATTATTATGCTCTGGTATAGGCCTATATGTGTACGTACGGACATAGGTAGCATGTGTAAAACGATTTACTTTTATCGTACTTATTTTCCGGTCGGATTTCTCCCATGTTCTCCGTCATATGAAATTATCCTTATATACATACATGTTCCGTACATGTTCGGATGGATACATTCATTAGTATACACCTAAGTACAAATACTAGTTAAGTTTGCTTATTATTATTATGTCTTCAAAAGGTCGTCGTCGTAAATACACGCATACATAACTACTCGTAGTAACTCCAAGCTTCAATGTAGAGAGTGTGTATGCATACGTCTATGTCACTATAATACAGCAGCCCTCAAAATAAATTGTTAACATTTTGTGATTTTCTGCCACAACTGCTTGTACCATTTGATTTTATTGGATTCCTTCACAAAATGTCCCATCATGACCTGGATTCCCACCCACTGAGAGTAATGATAATATTGCCCGTGCCAATAACAATCCCCTGGATTTCAACACAGATGACTGCCAGGAGTCCCAACATACTTATTATTATATATACGGATCTTGTACGTATAATAGTGTATAATTACAAACTGCGAATGTCGGAGGGATAAAATAGAACATAGATACATAGAGGTATAGTACATCTCCTTTCCGTAGTTTATTGAAGACATCTTTGGACAATCGGGCGTCCGAATCCAGAACAACGGAAACAAAAGATAAACCTTGATATTTCATTTTGAATCACTTCTTTTACCAACCATTCATTGGGCCCGGTCTCTTTCCCACCGCCATTCATACCTTTGTACTTTGCTGTCATGTTCCCACAAGTTACACAAATAAAAATTATAGCTATAGAAATATACTACAAAAATATCGGCAGTGTCCAGAATTCTTGCTCTTCCACTATGTCTGGAGCATTGCTATATAATAACACTACATTTGGCAAGCATTTCAAGTTATTGCAGATCCAATCGTACCTATCTTTTAGTCATTACTTGGCAATTTCCCCCATGAACTTCCAAGTATTTTATAAGTACTACTACATATTGCTTATATATCTACATATACCAGTATGTACTTACACATAGGTAGACAACTATAGCAGCTAACACATAAGAATAGAAGCTTAGTTTGTAAGTATGCACGTGAGTGTAATAGGGTAAGCTTAGAAATGAGAAACTTATTACTTCCTTAAAACCGAGTTACCGTATAGTAGAATTGCTCGTAGCAGGATATTAAATTATGCTAATTATTTAATTCGGAACTCCTCATAAATTCTAATGTTATTCGGAACAGTTGAAATGTCCGTACCCATATCTCACTCCATATACCTCTTGAACACACAAACACACCTTAAATTTCAGCGAATTGGACTAGTCTTATTGCTGTGCTAACTCACACCTGGATCAGAAAGTAGATTCCACATTTAAATTCAGCCCTACTACCTACTATATACACACTAAACTGCCCCCGTGCATACAAAATTGAACATGCCAACGTTGTATTAGCATAAAAAAAAGTTTGCATTTTCGGAGAATTCGGTGTGAAAAGGGGACCTCGTAATAATCAATTTTCATTCGGTGGAGGTATCGCTTCCTATTACTGTAAGTGCTCATCGTTAGATTTATTGGGACTAGGAGCCATTCTAGTCAGATCGTCTCATGAAATTTTAATAAAGCGTTCCTACCATGTAACAGCATATAGTTCATATGACGGGTATAGTACATATACCTAAAAAACAACACCACAAACCGCAAAAAGCATTCACAGCGAGACTCGGGAAATACAGACACAACTCATGAGAAAGTATCCGCTGACCGGCAACACATGGCTTCACCTCCGCGGAGGAGACGACTGTAATATTAGAATATTGTCCGGAGAGAGAAAGAGGCTAAAATATCTACTGCCGTGTAGTACCGTAAAATCTCCAAAACTGGCCGCGACTCCTAAATTGGCCGGGGCACTGAAGTATTAATACACAGACTGTTTTGCTAATTATCCCTAAAGTAAATGCTTGAGGCTGAATTAATTCAAAAAATAACAATTTTGATAACTAAAATCGGAATTAAAACCTCAAATTACAAAAATAATTAATATTACACTTAATAATATTCATTATTACATATCAACTAACAATTAATTTGATTATTTGAAATTACCGATGGTAAGAGCATAATGCCGAATTAATTGTAAATAGAGCCTGGATTTATTTTTGGAATTGACAAAATTGTGGCCATGCCGGCCTATAAAGATAAACGGGTTCCTAACAATAGCTGGGAGCTAGATCAATGCTTGGAAGTTGGCCGGTGGCCATCTTTGGAATTTGTACTACTTGCACTCCTAACCTTAAGTTTTGTAAACACGTAACTAATTTAATTTCCGAAACTTTTTACTGTAGTAGCACTTCTCTAATAACCTTGTTCCTTTCCTTGTGTACGCAGACAAGCACATTGGGTGAGCCCGGTGGGAAAAGTTAGAGAGGAACGTTTTGGCTTTCACGTTCTGAATAATTTAGTTCTCCTCCGTACGGTAAGTGTAGTGTAATTGAATGAGAGCATAATGAGTAGCCAACAACTGTTGGCGGGATATTATATCCACAATAGAGTATCTACTTTCACCATGTATCTCCGTATTTCCATGTCCACACGACCTTACTACTACTACTACTACTACTACTACGTCTACTGTACACAATGTAAGCATAATAATACAGGATAATAATACTTTACATACTTGACTACACTTGTAACTCGGAAAACTTGGCGATTTGTTTCCACCTGTTGTGAGGGAAAACGTTAAGTTAAGGCAGAAGAAAGCTTCATGCATAATCCAGGGAGGAGGGGAAAGAACTAACTTCCATACTACTACAATTTTATTATTTACCTTTACTTTTTGCCTAATCTGTTGATCCTATCTTGGAACGCCGCTCTCCTCTCCTATTATCAGTCATTAGCACCCTTTTATAGTTTATATATTTGCTTTTTTATTGTTGAAGGCTGGCGGAACAGGATTTAAATACGAGTATTAGCTTGCCCCATGGCATTACAAACCCGGAAAAATCCATTCATGCCAAACAAAACTGTGCTTACAGTTACTGTAAGCACAGTTTTACTCTGTAATTGTCGGTAATTAACGTTGATACTTTATTTGAACTACCCTTAGTTATATATTTGCTGTTAATTATTACCTGGAACTCTATTTGCCTTGGCTTTACAATTTATTGACATTTTATTCGTTATTAAATTTACTGCTTCTTCAATTAATAAACACTAATTTTTTAATCCACAGGTTAATCACAAAAATGCAGAAATTAATTAGTTTCTGCAAGAGAGCCCTAGAGATACTTTGAAGTGTCACATAAAAATATCACAAAGTAGGTCCAGCATACAGGCTCATGATAGTTAATTTTTGTGAAAACCATCTCCTTACGTCATAGGAAGCTCTAAAAGTAAGGACTGTCGTGAGAAAATGAGATTATAAAGTTAAGGTATCTACTAAATTCAATAATTACTTCTGAATTACTGTAATCATCCGGATATAAACCATAGTTTTTCCTCTACCTTTTAGCAACTTTTAGCTGTTGAGTAGGTAAGTCTTAATAACAACTCTCTTGCTGCTCATGGCTTAATTGTCAGAGCTCATAAAATAATTAAGAAATGATTACTACTCAACCTAGCTCTATACGACTGATTCCCACGTGCGTATAAATAAAAGATGCATGATATGAGCATTGAACATACATACACGTATACTGTGAGAGAGGGAGAGAGGGAGAGAGAAACGATGAAACTTATTATTAGTGTGATTAATTCAGAGCAGCATCTGCTCTAACACAAAAACCTGTCAGTTTGACAGCCCGGACTTGTGAAATTTGCAAGGAAGGATGTACGACGGAGCCCCAACCATATTTTATATACTGTACAAATAGTAAGCTTATGGAAAATAATGGGAAACAAGTAGAGTTATGACACGTAGCAGTAAGGCTGGCTGTGTGTAATAGATATTCCAGTGCACTAAAAGAGCTATTAGCAGAGCTGCAGATGGTAGGTAGATATTTTATGTCACTTCATATTAATATTTCGTGTATAAAATCCTGCACGACATGATCGTTTAGAGTGAAGGTGCGATCCAAATCGCATATTATTTCCGACAGTATGTTGGTTTTTTATGTGAACCTCCTACGGAAAAAGCATCGAGTTGGCAGTGGTTGCCGTGGTTTTATAAAGGGCAGAGCTTACGTAAGTCAACTATATACCTATACTATATATATATATTTATATACCTATACTACTTATTACAAATTATTTTTTTAAGGAAGGATTTTGCATGAATGACTTCTTGGAAGTATATGTATATATAGTACTTATAACCATACAGTGTATGGAAGTACTTCATCGGTAGACATAATAATAATGTGCAAATCGTGAAGTGAAAATTCACAGAGCTTATAGGAACTCCGCACATACATCATTTAGGTAGACAAGAACTGGGACAAGTACTCTTTCACAAAAACGAGCCGACTGGATTGTTGAGGAAGGACACAATTATGACAGTATATATGTTCCATATGAGGAATGCACAATTGACTCCGCACTCGTCCCGCATAGACTGCACTAATGGGATATTCTCGCTAAAGATCCCGCGGAAGGAGGAAAGGAGTCTGGAAAAAAATGGAAGTTCGTCCATACCCTTGACTTCCCTCAGCTGTATACATAAGAAACCGAATAACGAATGGCGCAATGCAGAAAACCTACAAAGAATCTAAAAAATTTTACTCATGAAAGGAAAACATACAACAAGCGCCAAAAAACCATTGTGTCCTCTTGGAACAGTTTTTCACATCCAGGTCTAGTTCTACTATACTTGTATACATTACGTACATATGCATTTACTATAATCTTGCTTCACTACAAGCTTTACGGACTATACATTACACTGTACTGTGGACAAGAAAGGTACACAAAAAGCGTTTTACTGCTTCTTGCCCATTCAACCACCACTCGAAACTCATGCAAACTTGTAGTTTTAACATTTTGATCACATTTCGAGTACTCCTTTTCTCCAGTCTTCGCCCGCGCCTTAACACACTTCATGGTTGCATCGTTGCACGTACGGCCAAAGTAATTATACATTTGGATCCTTATGAATATCAATGAATGGGGTCGTATAATCGACGCACCGTTTAAAAACGAAAATTCTGCTCGCCATATAGTTTTTTTCTAAATTGGTACTTCTCCAGTCCAAGCATTTATAAGCACAAAAAGCTTGTTAAATAAAAAAAATAATACACGCAATATCATGGAGAAACATGAAGGTTTTAATGCTCTGAATGACTTCTGGACGAAAACTAAACTACAATATATATAGAAACTCTTCTTAGTCGCCAACTCAAAGTTGCCATATAGTTTGTCTTGGAGTTTAATTTGCTCCGTGATGCGGGTATTTGACCTTCAATTCCCATTAATGACACCAAAAGGAGAAGCAAACTTTACAAGATTTGCGGTCACGAGAAGGCCAACGTACGACATTCTTTTCTACACCATTCAAGCCAGCTGTTCTGTTAGGATGTTACATACAACAAGTCTGGTCGAGAAAGACACTGTCGGCTCGCAGAAAAGAAACTATTAAGCCTCTTTTCTCTGTTGTTGTAAGTAACGTAAAGCAATCCAAGAAGCAATCACACCATTATTATGATGCTCCGCTACTGAACAAATTAATTCCATTGTCTTTACAGTTCAGTGGTTTCAAATATTATCAATGCCTTATATTGTGCCATTTACACACATGCAAAGATTTATACTTATAGTATGTATATTTATATGTTTGTAGCTGTATACTTATAGATATAGAAATAGTAATAAATTGGCTGTATTATCATATGCGCTAACTGCTTGACCGCATACCGCTTATCACTCCATTGTGGTGGGAAAGTATGTGAATAATCTCACTCCAGAATAGCAGAGAACCGCTGTAAGTAAATAAAAATCTATATTTACTCCAAGCTCCACTACAAACACTGGACGAATTCCTAGATGTAGTCGTGTGAGGAAGGTAAAGGGCTAGTGTACAGAAGTTTGAAAATATCAACTGAGTCGTGGAAATACAAACCGTAGAAGCTTGAGCGACTGCTGCTGAGTTTTTACGATATCTATCTGTAGGATTTTAGCTTCTGGCGACGAACTTCAATTACATGAAATTGAGTTTGCAAAATTCTGTGAGGGACAAGGAAACTAAGCTCCTTCTTTTCCAATTCCAACAATTACATGATATGAACAGGGAGTGTCGGAATCAAAACTAAGACGGGATTAGAGAGCCTTGGGCACAGACAATGCGGAGGAGAGTGTGAATTCCATCTGGACGAGAAGATATTAGGAGGAGGAGGAGAAGAAGAAGAAGAAGAATTGGGAAAGTGGAGGATTTCAAAGTTGCAAAACTAATCAAAGTTAAAGGTGACAACGACAGAGGAAATCCGCCTTGCAATACAAAGTTCTAATGGACAAGAGCAGCTGACAATGAAACATCTTCTATTCTTCTAATGAGTTTAGATGGAAATAACAACCATATCAAGTGACATCGTTTAACTTCCATCCTCTTATGTCCCACTTCACGTCTCCTCCGACTCGATGATGGTTCAAAAGGTTTGACAGTCCACTCATACATATTTTCACGGGGGACTACAGAATAAATACTTGGCTGAGTGAGAAAGACAGCTCTATAGTTCAAAAGCATACTCATAATAAAGGCCAGTGAGACTGAGACAGTTGGAAATCTCATCAAGTCGAACAAGTGCGATAAGAGGAAACTTTTCTGAAACTGAAGGGTGAATGATGACAGTCGGCATTGGAAATGTATTTATATTTTAAGGAGACAATGATAAAAAGTACAACTTTCGAACGTTCAAGTTTCAGTTAATTTCATTCTTCATCTGTATGCTTGAATTTAGTAGGTCCCTGACTATCTCACAAGATTGAGAGGAAGCCTGATCAAACGCTTCGTATTTCTATACACCATAAAGTTCACCCCTTTCTTTGTGTAACCTGGTTCGGAAAGTTTTTGGAAAGTAAAATGTGTCAAGCTAAAATCCAAGAAAAGATAAAATTCTATCATGAGACTTTTAAGCTTCCTCCTGACTACGATGAGTGGGCTCCTCGTGGATGAATCAACCTTTCAAACAATACACACGCTCCATGTCAAATTAAATCCTGTTTACTTTCTTCACATCATGCACTCAAGGACTATCACAATAGGAATTAAATTGCGAAACCTCTGTTCAAGTTTGAAAATCTGGAGTTATTCTACTACACATCGGAAAATATGTCACCCCTCAATATCCAACCTAATTAAATTTTAGAGTCCGAGCAAATCCAACTAGGCCCATATATGTAATAGTTAAGTGCTTAGAGGTACTTATGATCATAAGTATAGAAATCTCATCGTTAAATTGAGATTTGCTGAGAGCAAATACATGTTGAACAAAAGGGCAAAGAATAAAAGCAAATGGAGGACAAGAAGTTGACTCTCTGAAATTTCCATATGATACGAGGTGTTCTTTGCTTCAACCGATTTAGTCAACGTGAGCATTCCAGGGATGTTTCCAAAACTCCACCAACACTTATAGTCTCTCTCTCTTTCTCTCTCTCCCAATACGGAATGACGTGCAGGCACTTGAGAATAGCCAATAAACTCTAAGTAAGTACTCTCATTTCAATTCCCCCGGAGCATATTCAAGCTAAATTCTCCTAGTTCATTATGTATTTATTATATAGAAGGAGAACCAAGGAAGAAGTATCTATCTACATCGAATTAGAATTTCCTACTATTAACTAAAAAGTACCTAAGTACCGACCATATACATATAAGTATATACTTCATTGGCTGAATAGTATAGCCCCAAGATGCAAATTTTTATTATACAACTCTAAGCGTAAATACTATTCAAAGGATTCCTTGCAAACTCAGACCGACATGTAAACGTCAACAAATAGTAGCTTAAATATAGTCCAAATAGCTGGATCATATGTTATGTAATTGTATTCTATATACAGTACAATTAGCTATACAAGTATATTATATAGCATGTACAATTACCTATACAACTACAAGTATATCATACAGCATATATAGGGGAGGATAGTTCCCTTGTTGTGGAATTAAAACAAACGCTCACTGGGATTCCGAATGAGGTAATTTAAAATTTAAAACTAGCAAAGTGCAATTATTCGCTCGGAATTTAAATCGACCTTCCATCTCTTATGTTACATAAATACATAGAAGAAGCTACAGTCATATTAAATCCATATGTCTGTACTGCATCTCTCTCAACTCCTCATCTACAAATTCGTTCCGCCACACACATGAAATAATAATGATGTGGATGCCCAACCAAAAATCAGGCTGACAGGATCATGTAATTTAATCTTCCAGCCGAATATATCTAGGAATCATGGTCACTATATAGTAATTCATTAAACATTTCTGTGACTTCAGTTTTGTCTATAGTTGTTTTAGTTTTAGTAGTTCGTGCAATTTAACAACACCTTGTTGCTATTATTCTTCTCATATAATTATATACAATATAAAGGTATGTACTCCATAAGCTTGTATAAGACAGCATACACAATTCATTCAGATCCGCCAAGCATTCAACGATCTTAGTAATTAAAATAGATCTGCAGTAAAATATTCGCGTTGCATTATTAGTAATCTTCATTTGAATATCCACCTCTCTGTCATATATTGCAAACATAGTTCTGCTATCACCTTCCCTGCATGTGAATCAAAATAAAATACAAAATAATGATTTTATGAATAAATTTAATTATGATTATTATAAAAAGAATTTATACAGCAGTTTTGCACATGAATAACATGTAAATCTAAATGTACAGATAATTTTCTGATAATAACTGAAAATAACGTGACTCGCAGCACCTTCCCATCCTATACTGGGAATAAAATAGATCTGAATTTCTGAATATAACCTTCATCTGCTACTGTCGAGTAATAAAGTAATAAGTAATACAGATCCATGGAGGTATTATTTAATATCATCTGTCAAATCTGCATACCCCGAATAAATTCTGGGCCAGAAAGCTGACCACGAATAATCTGCTTTATACAAATCCTATTATCAATTATTCATACACAGTTCGTTACCATCTGCAGAGACAGAGACACTGACTGTCGGAATCACGAGCTGCCTAATCACTTGTAAACCATGGGAAATAGTGATCAACTTGCGACTTGCACTGGTAACGGTATACGGTAACACATACAATAATTCTGTATACACCTAAAGTATATGGAGAATCTACAGGTAAGTATACATACATAAGAAAAAATCAGCAAAAAAATTGCCATAAGTATTATGTAATTTGGTAATAAGTACCTGAAGTATATACATATAATGAAGCTCCGAATATCCTATTTCTACATGTAGGCAAGTAAATTGTATGTATACCATATATAATTGTATAATAAAAATATAAATATAAGTATACCCACTACTATAAATATACAAAATATAAGTATATTACAGTATAGTAGTGAGAAATGTGATTATTACAACACTCACGCTAAAAATATCCTCCGAAGATCCCCACAGGTAGTTTCAGGTGGAGTCTTTCAATGCAGTATGTTGATTTTTGGGACGACGTCGTCACTTGTGTAAAGAGTGTGATATTTGTATAGGTGTATATATAAGTATGTGTTGTTGTGTGTGTGTTTATATAGAAGAACAAAAAAGCTATCCCTTGTTACTCGACAGGTACGTTGTGTCAATTCCGATGGCAATTAAAATAGTCACGTCAACCCTCATTATGTCAGTCCATGGACTCTTATAAGTGTGTGTGTGAATGAACGTGGGCGATATGTACAAGGGCCGGAGTCAGTCAAGCCACGACGACGACTACGACGACGTTCAGAACAATTTCTTTCACCAAGTACACTCCACGGCTATGGAGTGCCGACTGACATCTCAGCAATCCCAGCATTGCTGGGTGGCTAGCCGCTCTGTCAGAAGAGAGACGGAAGACGCAACAGCTAACAAATATGTTTCTTCTTCTGCTGCACTAGCTCTCTTGTATACACTTGTATAGTATATAGTATATACATTTACAACGGGAACAAAACGGTTCAATACTTTCAACCGTTCCACAACACAACAACAGTGTGTTATAGAAACACGTGTGTTTTTTTATTATTTTTTTTTATTTCACAGCTCAAAAATCTTAGAATTTCAGTGTAAATATAGTTACTATTTACTATTTATACACTCTGAAAATCATGCAGAACTTTATGGGGATTTTGATAAAATGTATATAATAATACTTAATATTCTCAATTTCCCAAACTTTACGTTTTAAATGCTTATACCTATACTGTTTTTTGCTGAATATACATAGGATCTAGTTTTATGCAAGTGGAAAATAATCAGATGAATAAATCTTAATATGATGATTATGTGTATCGGTGTGTTAAAAGGAAATTATCAACTATATATGGAATAATAGCAATACTAAATGTATATGCAATGCATTTTATTCCTGGTTTTTCTGTGTAAAAGTACCTATACCTAAATAAATAAAGGGAAATACTAATAAAAGAATAGGATTTGCAACTATTGAAATTGTTATTATTGTAACTTCTGGTGAATCATAGAATGTCTGATTTTCATAATAACAATCTTTTTCCTTTATTGTTTGCTATTATTGTAATAACTTCTTGAACATATGTGCATACCATATGAATGAGTACGTTTACGTTGCACAATCATATTATATTATGAATTAAATTATAATGCTTTGAGGGTCTTGACGATTGCAAAAGGGTGAAAAATCGTGTGAATCATCGAATAAATGTGGCGCAGTTTCAAGCTGCGAAGAGTTTCAGTTTCAATTGAAATAATGCTGTAACATGTAATCAATAATAATAATAATAATAATAACTTCCCATTCTTTTCAGAGTTCAGACCACAGTAAATAAGCTCTATATTTATAAAACAACAAGTGGATGGTGTTCGAACTATTCGATCTATACTATTTCGATCTATATATAGGTAAGTATATGCTAGGTGAGTATACCTGCGATCTTTATTTTCGAAATAGTAAGAATATATAGGTAGTTTATAGTTATATTAAGGATCTTAATTTAAGTCTGCAGAGCAAGTCATTTGTTATTTAACCGTTGTTGTTGATTTGATATTTCAGATGTGAATGTGCATATAATCTCCGATGATGTATACCGAATCCTTCCAAATGAATTCATTTGATGCTGACTGACTGTGACTGTGTGGCCCTCGACTCGATCCAGATCGGGGATTTATTTTATTTACATACACAGAAGAGGCTTGATTTGATGAACAATGAATATGCAAGTATACAGCCGACGACCCGACGACGACGTGACAAAGACGAAGAAAGGACAACCAAGAGTTTGATTGTTCGACGACGTCAGTTTACTTTGTCAGTCATGCTTGTTGGAGGCGCATATGGCAATACTTCCTCGATTATTCATATACATATGTTATTTGTAGTAAACAAGCTATGGGTGTTTTCATTTGAAAACTGTTATTAATAATCGCTTAAACGAATAATCATTTAGAGCAGTAAACCGTATTGTTGTTTACTTTAGTGAGACGGTTATCAACAACTAAATTACTGTTGTAGCTTAAATTACTGTTTTAGCTCACAGTCCAAGCTCCTTCCACGAAAGGGGTGTGAGTTCCTCCAGATCCATTCACAGCGTTGTTTTCCAGCTGTATGCGTCAATAGGTAAATTGTATGTAATTAGGGAAGAATGACGGCTTGGTGAAAGAGTGTAATTAGTAATTACTAGGTGTAGGTATTAGTACCACTAGGTATTAGTAACTTTTCGGAGAATTGATTTATAGCCAAAGGGGAACTTCGGAAAGGACATATTACAGTCTGCTACAGTCCTGATCCGAAGCTCCAACAAGCAAAAAGCATCATCATGATTATTGGTTGTTAGTCAGGATTTGGTCCTATTTGTCAATATAAGTACCTATTATGACCTTAATACTGCTTAGTGGGATGCTTTTTTTAACTGTAGCTCCACGTTATTAAAACTATCTTGAGGAGACGAGAGACAATAAGTGCTAGTACATATAGATAATGATCAAAGAAGACTTATTCTCTTGAATTTTTCCTATCTATAGGGGATGCTACTTGCCTGCTTGAACATCTGCCTGGAATCTGAGATTATTTGCAGTAAATTTGCAAATACTACCGGATCGTCTTGTTGTTGAGCAGGAGTTCTCAAGAAGTATATAGTCAGCAGGACTTATGAAATCACAGTCCTGTATGTAGGTAAGTATCTTTTGCTGATAGGTAAGTATCTTTTGCTGATAGGTAAGTATCTTTTGCTGATAGATAAGTATCTTTTGCTGATGCCCGGACATATTACTGCGCAACTGAAACATCTTGCCGTATTTGTTTTATATCTTCGATAGCCTTTATGCAGTTGGAATTCCAAATGAAATGTAACAACTTTGTTGAAATTCTAGACGGCGAAATGCTAACAGAAATAAATTCCGAACTTACTACCCGCGGATCGAGGAGAATTTCCAAGAAAGTCATACAATATGTAGTCACTCGTCGTCGTCGTCGTCATGAGTACACAATTCCGAATGGCCAACTGAGCTTTAGAATGAAGATACAATGTGTAATATATGTGTTGTGAGCAAATAGAATAAAAAAAACGGCAAGATCATGTCATGTCTCCAGTCTCTGCCGACCGCCGTCATACTTCTTCCCGCCAACACCCTGATTTGGAAGGAAAATCCTACAACTGCCGTCGTCGCTATTTCTCTACCCACTCTATCCAAGTGAAACTTTTTGTGTGTTTGAAGAAAGAATCCTACTAACACCTCCAAACTTTCGATGTTATTAAATCCTTCCATTTACTTACGGGATAACTGCATGCATGCGGGGCTACTTAAATGTTGAAACTTGTACAGGTTCTCGTATTTCAACGAGCTATCCAGAAACTGATATTCAACACCTAAAATTACTTTTATTATTGCCTTCCAAGTTGAATGCATGCACATTTATCATGGTTCGCCATGTAATAAGTGCTAACCGGTCGTTCATCATTGAAAACAGTACATGACTATATTTGTACCCAATTTTCCAGTAACTGTATCCAGACCCAGCTAGTAGTAATGTAGGTGAATTGAAGAGCTTCTCTCTATCCTTCTCGCCAGAAATACTTAAACTTTGTTTATAAACTTTGACTAAATATTTATTAGAATGAATCAGCCCTTTGTTTATACTTGCAAAGTATTATAAGAGTACCCATGGCTCTCCCAACGGATCACATGTTGACTTCCTCTATATATTTTTTATTTGTGTATTACTAATACCAGTAGCACCGCGCGAATGATTATTGCCAGCGCTCAACTTCCTCCACTCGAACAATGTGCCCAGTCCCTGTGAAGATATACGAACGCTTTCATCAATTTGCTGCTCCTGAACATTGCCTCGAGTGTCGAGGTATAAAATCGTATTTACAAACACCCGGATTTTGGTGTAACGATTTCGTATGTATACAACACTTTGTATTTGTACAAACGCGATCGAATCTTGATAGGGATGCAGAAAAGTGGGTAATTAAGACCAAACGGTTGTTTCCCCGTGTATGCTCTATTGCCCATTGCCAAAAGGGCTTTAACCAAATGGAGTTGACTTTGTCTAAATCGGTGAACTAGGTAGTAAAATAGGGAAAAAAGGTTGTTTTTATGTTCAAATCTCCGCACGATAGATCCCCAAAGCTCTCCATGAACAACCAAGTGTAAGGGGATTGAAAACCATTTATGACATCCTTGCGGATATAAAAAGTCAATTAATACTCGGACTTGTTTGTCTGTAAATGTCAAAAGTGACTCATTCATTACATGCTCCAGTTTATTCCCGGGAGGTATTTAAATTTCGAAAAGGGAGTTTATTGCTGACGAAGATTAAAGGTGGGGAAGCTACCCGAAGTTAAATTGAGTTTTATGTGTGACTCGTTGGTATAGCTGGGGGAAGTGTGGGCGAGGAACCAAGTTACTAAAGTTGGGTTGACCGATTAATTCTGCCGATTTTGCATGGATGCTTTTCTTTTTTTGGTAAAATGCTGTTGGGCATATTCGGGTTAATTGAAGATCGCTATCATCGCTAAATTGTCCGAGTCAGAAGCACATTTGGAATTTTGTATTCCCCTCACTATTTATTTGTCCCCGTACCGCACTCGTTTTAATTAATTGATCACTTTTAATTAAGTATCAGTAAAGTTTAAAGCGAAAACATTTGTCCGGTTCCCTGCTTTAAAAACTTCAAATTTTGTAAAATTCAATACGTTTATATATTGATTTCCCCCTATTTTAAATGTCAGTAATACTGCTCACAGGAATAAATGCTCACACTTGTACAAGTGTTTGTTGAAGCACTGTGATCGATGATGATTATATAGTTGATGAGACCACGACTGTAAGCAAATATGAAGTATCTCAGTATCTGTAGATAGAGTATCTGTATATGTAAACATGCACAATTTATTTTTTATTAGTAATTATACAGGATCCGAGGACTTATCACTTGGACGACTTGGAAGCAGAAATTCAAGTACCTTGCAGTCTAATTTGTCATTAGTTCAGTTTCAAAGAAGATCATAATTTTGCAGGTGAGGGATTGACGTGGTCGAATGAAAGGCATAAAGTAGATATTTGTGGAAAGTAAAGGAACTGACAGTTGTAGATAGATCCATGTAATTATATGATGCATGTACATTACATAAGTTAACCTATAGCTTTCAGATTAGAGAATTCGGAAAATGCTGTAACTATATAAAGTATATAATAATATAAAGTATAGTTATAGTATAGTTAGACTATAGAGTTTTACCATGGGGTTACATATGTGTGTGTGTGTGTGTGTGTGTGTGGGAACCCAGAATTTAGTAATCAGATTTGTGCGACTCTTGATGTCGCCAAAGATTCTCTTGGCAACTGAAAAGGACGAAGAGCAAATGAAGGCAAATCGTGTTATAATTTTCAGTTCCATTATTCCTTATAGAATTTTGTTTTGTTCGATATACAAGTAGGGGTTCAATAAAGAAAAGGTTCGAGCTACTGTACAACCTGCTTTGGTTCCGATTCTTCCTCCTTTTTCTCTCTCCCGTCTGTTGCACTTTGTACTGATTTGCAAAGCCGATTAGCAAGCTTTCACGTTCCGTTTATGCTCGTCTTTGGAGCCGAAAAGGAAAATTTAGAGGAGCACACACACACACACAAGAAAACACAATTAGAGAAAATGATTCTATAGGGTTGGGGATATACTTATATACATATAGATACCTTCCCTCAACATTCATATCTCCTCCAGATCTTCCTGATTCCATATATTACATTATACTTACTTATTATATCTGTACTTACTTACTATACTATATTATACTTACTTATTATATCTGTACTTACTTACTATACTATATTATACTTACTTACTTACTATAGTATATTATACTCACTTATATTTGCGTACTTATGATGTACATAACTTTTTTAATAAGCCCTTCCATAAGTCCGTTATATTCACATATAAAGTCTTTCATAAGCTTTATTTACTTGAAAATGTAAATCCCTCTCCGAAAGCGTTTGCTCCTTCTTTCATTGAGGTGAGTGCATAACAGTTGCGCATAATAAGTTGCATTATCTTCTTCTAGTAACTTATTTGTTGTATTATTTCTTGGATGTGCATACACATATATGATAAGGTACACAAAGGACTCAATATATTATTCCGAAAGTTTAATATTATTTTGAGCTCCTTTCATTGTTACATTCATTAAGGGATTCGAGGGAAGATGAAGAGTTGAAATCTTCTTACGACGTACCATCTATTTTACTTTGTAGTTGAAATGTTGACAGGATGAGGATGAGAAAATATTTCCAGGAAAAATATTCTCATCTCTTATTGCTCAATATTTGAGAAGGACATAAACAAGTTGATTTGAAGCGGCGGAGCCGTTTGCAATTTTCTCTCTCATATATAGTAAAAGTATATATAGGAGGATGGAAAAGAAAATAAGTGAAGAGCCTGCGGAGGAAGACAGGGAAAGACTTAGAGGGCACCAGACCTGGGAAACAATTTAAGAAGGAGCTTGTGATAAAAAAGGGGAACTGAAGAGATCAAAGTATGAATTCTGAGACCGGACGGATGAATGACACAATAAATTCGATATAGGAAAACGACCCATTGATTTTTCTCCCTTCCCTTGGATGACGAACCGTTGGAGTTTACCGGCGGAGGAGCAGAGGAGACTCAACTGTAGAGGAGGAGGACGCAACCAACAATAAACGTATTTTCCACGAATATTTTCATGCTCCAACTATCCCATAAAGCCCACCAACGTACGCAAATATACTTATATAACAAAAGTAGTCACATAGATGATCATTCCACTGAAGGGTTATAACAATTTTTTGGGATACATATATCGCACTTTTATAACTATAAAATGATTCTAAAGTGCATATACGACTCCACAATCATTCGACAGTACCCAATTTTGACTCTATAATAAACATGTGTGTAGGTGGTTCCTCCCAGTAAAATTCAATTTCCATTTTCCCTCCTCCAGTAAACAAGTAGGTGTGTAATTTTGAGAATTTGATCCGAAAGTAAGTTATCAGAGTGGAAAAGTTTCTATATCAAAGAACTTCCAGTAGGCAAGCTGATCAAGCCTTTTCCATCCACCAGTTGGATCAACATCGATGGGGGAACGGAACATCGTGCAGCTTTTCGAAGAATCTATCTATAGATATATAGTCCGTGTGTACTTTTCAGCAACACCGACATAATTGGATCATTTCCTCAAACCTCCAGTTTTACTTCCTCAAACAATAATTTCTACTTTCGTTCCTCTTTCCAGCACTAATAATTTCCCCTTTTCGTTCGTCAAGCAGCACATTTAATTTCTAGTAGATTTCGTTCGTCAAGCACAAATTATTTTCTAGTTTTCGGCCCTGAAGCACAAATTATTTTCTAGTTTTCGGTCCTCAAACACAAATTATTTTCTATTTTTCAGTCCTCAAGAACAAATTATTTTCTAATTTTCGTTCGTCAAGCACATTATTTTCTAATTTTCGTTCGTCAAGCACATTACTTTCTAGTTTTCGTTCGTCAGGCATAAATAATTTCTAGTTTTCGATCCTCAAGCACACATAATTTTCAATTTTCCAATCATGAATAATTTCTAATTTTAGCTCCCAGGCTCCAACAAAAAATTTCTAGTTCCTTCAATATCAATATTCCCGTTCCACGTCCTCAAACACTGAAAATTCCAGAAGTGTTGTCTACTATAATAACCAAATCTACGAAGATTCGCTTCAAGATTTCTGACGGAACTCGATCAACTTCAGCTTCGATGCCGGAACACTGTGTATAGATAGTTTATTAAGGAAGCCTTTCGGTAGAAGCCTACAGATTCTTAAGGAGTATGTCAGATTTAACTCCTTAAAGAATAAATGATACCAGGTATAGTGTCTTACGAATCTGACTAGATTTAAATTTCTCAATGAACATCGTATTTGGTTTTGAAGGTATATCCGCTATGATGTATACATATTCGTAAATTATAATTCGTAGAGGACAACCCCACATTCGATTTCTTAAAGAATTGTATTCCTGAATGACTAGAGGGCCTAATTCCTGTGGGTTACTATCATAAATTACATCCGGTCGACTTCCTGTACATCGTGGTGACTTCCTATAGAAAGCCAAAAGGAAGGAAATAAAAGAAAAATCAAAGCCCCGAATTCTCAGGATACGAAATAATAAATATTACATATATACAATTACATAGAATATTGTAAATATAGATTCGGAACTTTTACCTTCCTCATCCAGGAAGAAAAATAATGGTGACGACAAATTATCAAGTCTGTTTTGAATTGGAACAAGGAAGGCATCTTCATCAAAATCTCATTAGCTTGGAATATTGCAGGAAGTCGAAAATCCACCAAAAGAGGTTTAACGTGAGGACAAATCCGTCAAATCCGACGGAAGATCCGACACTATACATATACAGATCTGTCTATGTTATCTCCAATCCGAAAGCATGGAAGGCAGTTAGCAGGAGAAGGAAATTAAAAAAAGTCGATAATGTTAAGCCACACATACGGTAGAATGCTTAATTTAATGTGTATATACAACAAGGATGAGAGTGAGAATCTGTGAAAATCTCGAACTGAAATACTTATTAGAACCAATAAACTCTCGAAAAGTTGCTCCAAACAAGAAGGGATTCAGGTCAAGGGAATTATTCTTCTTCCATACTTTCTTCGGACGACGTCAATATAAAGTTATAACTTGTCATGCACGATGGACTAACTCTTTTTACAAGTTTCTGCCTCTGTATTATATTATAGAGCTCTCCCCTTTAAAATAGAGTAATATACTTTCTAAAGATGATATGAGGATGGAAATAAGAAGTCTGTCGAATAATTTTCGTATGTATGAGGAATATTATAGCTTATAGCATATGTAGATAGTACTTTTATATGTAGAATTTAACTCTATAAACCAGCATTTTCTATTGCTATTTGACTACACAAAAATTATTATATCTCCGCTCATTGTGTAAAGCTAAATCCCTTCTGAAGAAAATGGCATCTGGCATCCCATCCAACTCATCCATATCTCCCGCCCATCGTCTCCCTCCGAAAGTATCATCCGCGGATTAGAATTCATGACTGCATCCCGTAAAAGAAGTGGGGATACTTTAGTTTACAACTTGGAATTACTACGTAATCCAGTTTACATGTAAACTTGGTAGTATTATGGCAGATTTTGTATATTCGCTATTTACATGCGGAAAAACTCACCCTGCTACATGCTTTTTCAACGTCTTTTTTTTAACCGTTGTTACATATTTTCACCAGAATGCAGCAGCGCCTGTTGCTGAATTTTAGACGAGTTTTATATTTGGCGGTTATAGAGCGGATTGAAATCCTGGTGATTAGTTTTAGTTTCAATCAACCAAGTTTATTAACATTATTAACATATGTTGGAATACGTTTGTGGTAGCTTCATTAGAAGAATATTTCACAAAAATTCGAGATATACACTCGTAAATTTTACTTCTAGAAAACGTTTCAAACGCATTTGCATCGAAAAAACGTTTCAAATCAAATTTGCATAGAGCAAACATTTAAACAAATTCGTAAAGAGAAAACGTTTCGAATGAAATTTTTGCACCGAGAAAACTTTTTCAAATAAAACTTCACACCGCGTGAAAACATTCCACAAAAATTAAATAGAAAAGCCCTTCAGCAAAATTTAATGGAAAAAATCTCTACAACATCAATGAAATCGTGTGACCAAATATCCCAAAGAAAAAGTTTTCACAAAATTCAAAAACAAAAAAGTTACAAATTGAAAAAAAAACCTCAATGAAAATCAGCTCGGAAAAACGTTTGAAAAGTGGAGTCAACAGAAAAAGTTGGATGAAAAGAACGTCGAAATTGAATCTCTACAGAGGAAAAGAACTTCATTGAAAATTCAATAGAAAAAAAAATCTACAAGTATAGATTTTTTCATGTATAAAAAAAACTCAGTATCTTTAAAAAAAACTCACATGAAAAATTTGAAGCAATTGACGTTGAAAAATTTGAGGTTTCACACATGACGAACTAAAAGTCTAGAATTGCAAATTGCAAAAAAGGCTCCGAACTGGACCACTAGCTTCTCAACCCCATTGCACTTGCTAACTTGCGGAGTAGTTGTAGTATAGAGTCGTAAAAGAAAAGTTGGTTTTTTAATACGAAAAAGTTTTGTTGTGAGCTCACTAGAAGAAGGGAAAGATTCCTATCAAAAAGGGAGAGAAATGGGGGGAGTTCTATATAATTATATTACTTTTGTGTATGAAAATTATAGTATTCATGTAATACACAACTTGCCTGTTAAAATCCCGCTGGTTCCACTGATTTCTCAGATTTTACTATAAATATAAAAGTTTCTCTGCATGGGTTACACAGCATTTCAGCGTTGGCGCGGACAAGATTTATGTATCTAATATATATGCTTTTTATTACATAAATGTACTTTTATATCTATATTTTTGAAGCAGGAAAAAAAGTAATTCTGGACCAAGTTACTACCCCTTTGTATTACATCTATACACATATGTACCTATATCTATACTTATAATAATAATTATATACATAAAAATGGAGCTGCTGCATTGAATTTTTTATCCGGAGAATTCCCTTTCCCTGCGGCTGCAACGGCGGACTTGAGTTAAAAGTTTTATTTAATTAAGGAGAAACTAAACCAAAAAATGCTTTTCTCTTATATAATCATTTATTATATATGTGAGATCTTCAACTCAAATATTACAGTATAATACATAAAATATGCATATAAGTATAGCGGCTATAAAAGATAAAAATAAGTATGCGGCTGGAAATCTAATTCCGAAATGTACAAGCTGTGATTGGCTGTTATAGCTCTTATAGATACTAAAAAGATAAAAATCTTATTCTTTATAAATTCCCAAGTTAATTCCACATCACAGATCTGTCCAAATGACTTTAAATTATCTGTAGAGAAAGATTTTGAGTCTGCTCTTCATTTAAAATTCCCATGTTAATTCCAACTATTGTTAAAGTATATAGTGTACAAACCTATACTGTTATTTGATTTTGTTTGCCAGTTTTTTGCATTTTATTTAGCTGCAGCAATTTTATTTCAAAATTAATTATCAGTTTTATTATTAATTTAAATTTAAATTTATTTTGAATTTTAATGACAATATTTTGAAATTTTTTAAAAATTAAATTCCCAATTTCAATTTAAAATAAATTCCCAATTTTAATACAAAATAAATTCTCAATTTTAATGCAGAATAAATTCTTAATTTTAATGCAAAATTAATTCTCAATTTTAATGCAAAATAAATTCTCAATTTTAATGCAAATATCAATTCAATTATCACAAGATTCCGCAATAAAGCCAAACTTGATGCTCATTATCATGAATATTAAAAAAAGTTTCAAAAGGATCCGCAGGGACGGCCTCATTAAAGATTCCATTATTGATGTTAATTCCTCCTAAAAATACTAGCACGGCTTGCCCCAATAATTACATCCCGCAATAATTGCGTTAGCTCGGACTGTGATGGGAAATGGTAAATTACTGGGGGAAAGCTATTTTGATTTTGTATTTATCTACAGGGGAAATATATAATCATGGAAAATAAATCCAAATGGAAGAATTCCCTGCTAAAAGAAATTGATGACTACATTAGTATAGTAAGGGAAAAAACCAAGTTGAGGCGTGAATGAGAGAGAGAGAGAGGATTGTGTACTCGGAGATGCACATAGTATATATCTTTAGATTGCATCTTGTAAGTCTTATACAAGACATGCAAGGTCCTAAAACTTCATAGCCCATCTTTTTAGAAATAGAGAAAGTGCGAGAGAGAGAGAAAAAAATAGAGAGAAAGTGAGAGAGAGAGAGAGGAACTCGAAGGAAAGAGAAGTTTCGACTTTGGATGCTCGTGTGCTTCGATCAAACCTCCTTTGTGGATTCCCAAAACTTTCTCTCTCTCTTTCTCTCTCTCTCATGTCTGGATCGATGGTTGGTAAAGCGCAGAAAACGATTTTTGGCAAACTTTACTACATACTTCCCCTCTCTCTCTCTCTCTCTCTATTTCTCCCTCTCTTTCTGAATTCCTCTTCCCTCCACCACCACCGTCATCCTCTCAGTGTGTCTGTAGTTCAGTGAAACTTTCATAGCTTCATAGCATTATTAACTGTGTAGCTATTTGAGTTGGAGGAATAGCAAACTGACTCTTCGGACGACTGCTGGAGGATGAAGTAGTAAAGCGGAAGGGATCTGGATGCATTCACATACCATGTGGGGGTTGTTCAAGCCGGACGTAATATTTTGTTATAGAGGATTTGTCCCTTTGAATTCCAACCCTCTACTCCATAGTAATTTCCTAATGGAAGATAAAGGCGACAAACCACTAAAGAGCCGCAAAACTTGCGCCGCAATTAATTGACGCTATATGTATATACTATAGTTAGAATAAAATTCTCCACAAACTTAATTCAATTACTGTAATAAGGCTTTTGAGCGCTTTTCACCGTTTCGTCAATATTGTGGACCGACGGTTTATTATATGCTGATGATAATAATGAGCAAGGCTTTCCACAATCCTTGAACCGCCCCTAAACGTTCCATAATCTCAACCCCAAAATAATGCTTCCTTTCTAAATCTAGGGACATAACCGTTAAAATCCAATTCACTATTCTTATGTGTATGTGCCTCTTATTTATTCGTATTTGCTATAGGACTTTCCCCACTTTTTTCCGTTGCATAGCTTTCTCCAGTGGGAAAAAGTATATACATATAAATAGTAGAGTCAGCGTGTTAAACGAGCAAATTTGAGAGAACAAGTCTTTAATTTAGGATTCTGCAAATGGAGGAAGCTAATAAATTCTACACACAATTAAGCAATTTTGGGAAGAAATTATGAAGGAAATGAAGAAATACTACAAAAAATTAGAAAATTGTGGAAAGAAGTAAAAACGAGAGAAGAAATTAAAATTATGCAAGCAACTCAAATTAAATTATGACGGAATTAAAAATTAAATGAAAATTCGGAAATAAATTGGAGATTAAATTAAAATTCGGAAATAAATATAAAGTTAAAAAAAACCAGAAATTAAATTAAAATTCAGAAATAAATAAATTGTTTTTATTAAAATTCAGAAATAAGTCAAAAATTAAATTAAATTGGTAAATCAACCAAAAATAGAATAAAATTTGGAAATAAACCAAAAATTGAATAAAATTGAAAAATAAACCAAAAATTAAATAAAATTTAAAAATAAACCAAAAATTAAATAAAATTAAACAATAAACCAAAAATTAAATTAAAATAAAAACTAAACTAAAAATTAAATAAAATTCGGAAATAAACCAAAAATTAAATAAAATTCGAAAATAAAATATAAATTAAATAAAATGCGGAAATAAAACAAAAATAAAATAAAATTCGGAAATAAACCAAAAATTAAATTACTAAAAATTAAATAAAATTCGGAAATAAACCAAAAAGTAAATTACTAAAAATTAAATAAAATTCGGAAATAAACCAAAAACTAAATTAAAATTTGGAAATAATTCAAAAAATAAATTAAAATTTGGAAATAAATCAAAAATTAAATTGAAAATCAGAAATAAATCTCAAAAAATAAATTAAAAATCAGAAATAAATCTCAAAAATTAAATTAAAATTTAGAAATAAACCAAAAATTAAATTACATGTGGAAAATGCCAGAATTAACAAAAAGAGACGAAAAGCAACTCTACAAAGTTAAAAACCATGATATTAAAATTTTGTGATAGTTATTTGTAGTGAAGTTTTATGTATTTCCTAATTTCACAATCATTAATTTTAATTTAGCTCCTTGCTACTATAAATTATTTGATGAGGGAACACCCTCTCGTAAAACTCTTTCACACTGATGTTGCTGATGCTTCCATAACTTATATGATTTATGTGCGAGCTTTGTTTATTAAACATTAAACCAGCAGAGCTCCTGTGTAAAACAAGAGAGAGAGAGGGAGAAAGCTTACTTGCCACTCTTCACTCCGCTGCTGACTGCCTCATATTACAAATTATTCCTCTAATTAATTGTGTTACTTATTCCCTTATTAACATCCATGTAGTCGGAGCAGGAATAAAGTACGGCAGTAGTGTACGTATTTAATGCTAAAGCCTCAGTTACTTTGACATTATTCTTCCTCATCGCTCCTTCCTTGTGCGTTCAATTAAGCACTCTCTTCCTTCAATTCTCTTTCTTGATCTCATCATCCTTCCAGTAATTAACCTAATTTTCGGTCTTTTTTACCCCTCCGCACTCTCCTCCTGGCTTCCAAATATTTATCTTTTGAATTTCTCATTCCTGTTCCTCCTTTATTTACGTCATTAATAAATTATAAGTTACATGTCCCTCCTTAAAATGACAAGCATTTCTAGAGCTAAACAATCTTCATGAAAAATACACAACTTCATAATGAATTTATTTGGGCAGAGAAATTCAATAAAATACTTTTGAAAATTTATTTTTTTGTGAGAAATTTCTTAACTTGGCAAATTGTGATTTTGTTACATTTTTTTCATTTTCATCATTATATTTTGATTTTTGAAAAAAAAACAAATTTTAATAAATAAATAAATTGAACCGCGAATTTAAAAAAATATTTAAATTAAAAAATAAATAAATAATTCAATTTACCTTACAAAATTATGGAAAAAACGTAAATATTTTAGCTAAAAAATTAAGAAACAATAATAATTAAATTAATTCAAAGTTTTCCAAGCGTTTTACTATCTACATTTGAGCCATTTCCCGGAAACAAGATGACTGAACCGCCCCAAAATGTGTTGTTAAATGAGTCCTCCAAAGGCATTTCTGGTTCATTTCTGTCGTTTGAAGGCTTCAAAGGAGAACAAGAAGAAGAAGAAGAAGACACAATGTCCTAAGGATTTCAGACAATAGGGAAAGTGTATAATGTAGCGCGGGGGACTCAACGAACGCGAGGGAAAATCATAAGGAAAGGAAAGCTTATTGTGAAGATAGAGATAGTAGAGTGAAAGCAATGCAGAAAAGCTTTACTAACTCCGCCGTCAACGAATGCTAAGGGATGTTTCTTCCTGTGTGTGTGTGTGGATCTCTCTCTCTCTCTCTTTCTCTCTGTGTACAGACAGTGAGAAGAGGAAACGTCTTTTTTCTAAAAGGATTTCCCTTCGTCCTGAACCCACCCTCCTACAACCATTTCTCCATACATCAACGTTGGAAAGGCAAATATAACTATCTGCAAAGTAGCTATAAATAAGTTGGAAAAATATTGTCGGTGAAGATGCAAAGGATGCTATCTCCAAGTATGTTAACCTGCAAAATGGGCTATCTCCAAATGTGTTTAGCTGCAAAGTAAGCTATCTCCAAGTATGTTAAGCTGCAAAAGTAAGCTACCTTCAAGTATGTTTAGCTGCAAAGTAAGCTACCTTCAAGTGTGTTTAGCTGCAAAGTAAGCTATCTCAAAAAGTGTTAGTGGGCTATCTCCAAGTGTGTTTAGCTGCAAAGTAACTACCTTCAAGTATGTTTAGCTGCAAAGTAAGCTATCTCCAAGTATGTTAAGCTGCAAAATGGGCTATCTCCAAGTATGTTTATCTGCAAAGTAAGCTATCTCAAAGTGTGTTTAGCTGCAAAGTAACTACCTTCAAGTATGTTTATCTGCAAAGTAAGCTATCTCCAAGTGTATTCAGCTGCAAAGTTGGAAGTATGAGTGGTCTATCTCCATAATGTGCTAGTTGCAAAGTAGGACTATCATTTGAAATGCAAGATGGGGTAACTCAACTAATAATTAACAATAATAATGTCTTGCACAGTAGAAATTAAAAAAAAAACAAGCTTTTCGGTTTTTAATGCAATTTACATAAACGGCAGATATCCCATCTTATGCACTGAATTCTTGGTGGATATCCCATCTTGCAAGTAGGTTCAAATAGAGATACTACAGATCAATTTGCATCTCCACCGACGACATTACATAAATTTCCAAGTATGTATATTTGACATAATGGTGAATAAATTTGAGATATAGTCACTTTTGCTTTCCAAACTTGAAAAAGTATATTTAGAAACTGACCCCAAGTATATTGGAATGGTTGGCAATGGTAAATAAATGGGATAGTCACTTTTACATTCGAAACTTTAAAAATTTAAAAGAAACTATGACCACATAAGTATTAGAATATTATTGGAAAACTGTAATTTTTCTTTCATATTTTAGCAACGGTGCATATAAATAGTTAAATTTGTCTTTTCAGTGGCACTATATGTACATTTTTATTTTGATGCATGGATATTTTGTATATATATGTACATATACTATACTACATACATATATCGTCGACGAAGGATCCAAAAGTACCAATTTCTATACCTTCAACACAGAAATTGGTACTTTTTGATACTTCGATATGTATAGTAGTAGCTCTTATCATGTAAAGCAAGTGCATAAAATATTTTGCGTACATATCTCAAATGCCTTGGTATCCAAGAGCCTTGTTGATAAGGAGAGCACGGAAGAAAGCATGGGATACATATGTATACATATGTACATGCCTTTATTATGAAGGAGGGACAGCATAGAAGATATGAAGGTTGTGTTCAAGGGGAGAAAATCTTAGAGCCCCGATCGATAAATATGATACCTCTCACTTTCACAAGCGGCACATTCCCGCTTTTTCCCTCTCGCATCCAACAATCAACAAACCATTAAGAGTAAGCCGGGATTGTCTTCAAGCTATTATGCTATCCCTATTAAATCTTATCCCTATTATGCTAGCCCACACAAACTTCCCCATATTATCTTCTCCTACCTTACTTCTCCCTCTCTCTCTCTCTCTGTATTTCCACTTTTTTATTATTATTATTATTATTCCTTCCCCACTTTTGTACCATTATAAGTACATCTAGTATACATACCTCTCCCATTGGTATAAGCTCCCAGAGGCAAATTGGAGATTGGCCTTCGTTATTTCCAGCTTTTCCTCCTGTACACTCTAACTTCCTCAAAAGTTGAAGTTTGGCCCTTCCGCTGTTGCTGGTTAGCATGGTTGCTATGGCAATGCTTCAACTTCAGAGTTATTAACGTTTAAGAATATTAAGCTTCCTACGATCATTACGACTTGGAAATAAGAAAATTCTTGGTAAACATGCTTTTTCTGGGTTTATAAGCGAAAGGTATTTTCTGGGATTTTAAGAAAAAATTAATTTTTCTGGGATTTTAAGAGAAAGTGGTTTTTCTGGGATTTTAAGAGAACGTTAATTTTTCTGGGATTTTAAGAAAGTTAATTTTTTGGGATTTTAAGAGAAAGTGTATTCTAGGATTTTAGGAGAAAGTGCTTTTTATGTGATTTTAAGAGAAAGTTAATTTTTCTGGAATTTTAAGAGAAAGTTAATTTTTCTGTCTTTTTACATACTTGAAAAATTATTTTGCAGATTTTTTGTTTTTTTTTAATTTCAGGAGTTTATAATAGAAATAATAGTATTTAGAATGTAAAGCATACACAAATTGCAAATTTCAATATTATTTATTTTTAATGTTTATTTTATAGATTAAAAATTAAAATATTAGGGGATTTATTTAAAAGGGAAATAAATGGACGTATAGTTTTTGTCTCCAAAATACAGATAAAAACTCCACAGGAAATTCATAGACAATTGAGAATAAATCCGACGGAATAATTCACTACCTCTCCGGAGGAAATTTATCTGCCGTCGGGGATCCCTACTGGTGGGGAAAGCTGGAGGAAAGAGTAATAAAACGAGTGGGTGACGATGGTCAAACGGTACACGAGAATCCTCTAGCAGCCATGTGTCTGGCCTAAGTACCTCTTGAGAATTCCTAAAGCTCTTTACGATCTGCCAGCTTTCCTTTCCTCAGACAGCTCTCACGGAGAGCCTCCCCTTTAAACTTCAATTTTCACATTCACACATGAAAATGTCAAGTCTTTTTATCCCTCCCGCGACGACAGCATATCCGTTCTACACTTCTAGCCCACTTGTACATCACAATTGCTCCAATAAAAATGTTTCACAAACGCCCCTGAATTTGTTATAAATATAACTATTGTTTACTTTGGGGAATTATTTTTTTGAATTGTTGGAAAATATTTTTGTGAATTTTTGGGAAATATTTTTGTGAATTTTTGGGAAATATTTTTGTGAATTTTTGGGAAATATTTTTGTGATTCTCTTTTGTTTTCATTTTTTTGAATCATTTTATTTATTTTGTGCTATTTATTTTTTTAAATCTGTGTAAATTATTTTTTCGACTTTTTTTTGCAAATTTTGTATGATTTTTTTTAATTTTGTTTGATTTTTTTTAATTTTGTATGATTTTTTAAAAATTTTGTATGATTATTTGCAAATTTAGTATACTTTTTTTGCAAATTCAGTATGATTTTGTAAAAGTTGGTTGTTTTATTTAAAGTGGCATGTTTTTTAAATTTTGGTTCGTTTTCTTTTAATTTGGCATGAGTTTTTAAACATTTTAGAGTGTTTTCTTTAAATTTGACATGATTTATTTAAAATTGTGATGTGATTTTTGGCATGAGAAATCCTCAAAATTTGTAGAGTATGATTGTGAATAATTTCTGGCCAACAGAAATAGCGACTCCCCTACAAGTCTCCCCGTTCCCATGGCACCGCTGGTAAAATTCTCATTTTAATTATCTGCCAGCTCCCAAAACCAATATGAAGATTAATTTAGGGTGATTTAAATTGACTCCGACTCTGGACGGCCAAGGTAATCAAAAAATCACGTGAGTCGTTACTGTTTCACGGTCCATAAAATGTAGAGATGGAGAGTGATTAACGGTACATTATTTGCAACTCCACTCCGTCAAACGAGATTTAATGAAGCATTTCGTCATCCAGCGGCGCCGGCGGCATTTTTCCAGCCGCTTTAACGCTCCAATGAAGGAGATTTTTAATTACACGGGCGCTCTTTGTCAATAAAATGTTACTATACGATCACTTTCAGCTCCGAGTTTTCATGCTTGGACGGGCTCCGTGTTGGCAGACGGGTAATTAAATCCGAGTAAATATTTATTGCAGCTTTCCAGGATCCATAATTATTTGTGTCTAGATAATTTAGAATCAAAATTTATAAATTCCTGTGAATTTATTTTTTTAGGAATCCAAAAATAAAATGAATTTCAAAATAATAAAAATATTTTTAAACAAAAATCAAAATAATAAATAATTTTTAAAAAATTTGAAATTAAAAAAAATAATGTAAAAAAATATCAAAATACATAATGAATAATTTTTTTAAAAAATGAAAATTAAAAAAAAATGTAAAAAAAATACAAAAATAAAACATTATTCCGCATACAAATTTTGAAATTTTTTGGCGCTGGAAATAGAAAGTTTGGGAATTTTGGAATTCTAAACTCCTGTAAACACAAATGATTTTCTTCCGGAGAATGGAAAGGACTTTTGCCCGGAAGTTCCCCGGACTAGCAATATAACCCATGGCTCTTGAAATATTTGTAGGATTAAATGAAAATGGAGCAATAGTGCTCTTGTGCAGAGATTTGCCTGGAGATAAACGGAGACCACTGTGATTTCCTGCTCAACAATGTCCGTATAGGAAAAGTCAACTCCCGCTACGCTCGTTTGAAAATCAGGGCCGCAGTCGGTGTATTTATAGAAAGAGCGGTTCCATATATCTGATTATTAAAAAACAAGATTTTTGCTCTACATACACGGAATTATTGAATAGCCCCTAAACAAACTCTGAAGAGAAACAAAAGGGAAAGTTTGCTCTCTGTTGTTGGTTTTTGAATATTATCAAATGAATAAATGGAGAGGTTGGTGGCTGAGAGAATCAAGTGGAATTGCTTGTATCTTGCTTGTAATATAGCAAAGACTTCACATATATTTTTGGACCTTTTTGTATTTTTGAGGTATTTTTACTATAACGAAGTACTGTATAAACTATAAGCTACAGTATTTCAATTCCTATATACCTCATAGCAGCACTCGGTATTCCCCCTTCCATGCTTTCAATTTAATTTTTTTTCCCGCCGTACAGATATTTTTACTCGATCAGAGCAGCTTCTCTCCGTTTGTTTCCATGTACTTTATATAGTCAGGATATATGTATATACATATATACTTACATACGTATGCATGTATATTAGATATATTTACAACGTCAAATCAGGTTAACATTGGAGCTACCACGTAGCTTATTCATTCCAGTGCTGATGGCTATAACGTTTCCCATAATATTCTCTTTTAAAGGACATAATTGAATTAAGCTTGAGCTGAGCATTTATTGCTTTCCTTTCCGCCGGGCCCGACGACAACAACACAAACTCCTGGTGAAACAAATTTACAAAAGGAAATTAATTTCCCCTTTGGAGATTATAGTTTTCATGTTTTTTTTGTATTAATTTGTTTTTAATTGGTTAATAGTTGCGCTTATTCATTTAAATAACCTTTTTACAGTAATCTGGAAGGATCATTGGATAATTTAAAAGAATAATTTACAAGGATTGAATAAAAAATAAAAGAATTTTAAAAATTAAATAATAATAAAGTTCCTTTCTCTCTATTTGCATGCTAAAAATACAAACAATCAAGTTCAAAGGAAAAAATACAAATAACAACGAATAAATTATTGCGAGACTAGAAAGGAATTTTCAACAAGAATTTAAAGATTCATTCAGAAGTTTCATGTAAATTTCAACAGAAATTGGAATTTGAATGAAGACAAAACAAGAGATCAAATGGCACTTGAAGCAGGCGGAGGAGGAGGAAAGAATTTATAGTTAATTTGTAGCTCCCTTGTTGATGTTTTATTTTTACTTTTGTGAAAACTACTATATGTACGACAAAAAGGTTTTAGAGAAAAAACAGAACATCACAGAATTTTCCATACCTCTTCGCCCCTCGCCCGTTCTCCCTTTCTCGATGAATAGAAAGAACTCTTCTCGCCCGCTCAAAACTCCTATGCTAGTGTCCCTGAAGTTGTAAAAGGACACAGGAGCTGGAATTTCGTTAATCAACACATGGGGAAAAAAAGGCTGATGCTCAACTTTTTGTTCCCTTTGACATTCCTTTGACTTGGGTGAAAAGCTCCATGTCACTGGATCCGTCGTCCCGCAGTCCCAATGCATACGTAATATATTATGTGTATAATAGTGTATATACATATTCCCAATACTTTGCTATGTATTTCCTATATATGTACATATATACTTATTCCCCGTATATATGTACATACTATATATACTATATACTATATACTCTATATGTATGTATATATTTTCCGCGAAAACTCTCCTCCGGATGAAATTACAAGCCCCGTTGAAAGGATTGAGTCAAGGCAAAAGTCGCTTGCTCATCAAAGTGCAACAAGATATGATGGTGAATTTTTGCGAAAAAAAACTTTAGCTCCGCTTGAATTTCCAGAGCTACATAAGACATGCCCACACATGTGTAACTTGAGCCCTGAATGTTATTCTTTATAGTACAAAGTTCTCCTGTATTCTAATAAATATTACAAAATCGTGGAAGGAATAAATATATGCGAGCGCCAATAACAACAACAGCAACGACAACAGCAGCAGCAGCAACAACGACAACAACAAGATTCTTTGCACAAACGCTTCAGCAACATTTTTCTCTAATAAGTTTTCCATTGCGGAGTCTCAGCAACTTCCAGTTTTTTTCTGTTTTTTTCGGCAGGATCAAATTTTTGTGTGTAGGTGTTGTTTTTGTGAAGTTGCTTTTCCTCTCTTATTTTTATCCGCCTTTAATGCAGATCAAGAATGTTTTTGCTTTGCTTTGGTTAAACCTTTTGAGATATAGTTGTGATGCTCTGATTTTGTGATTTTGTTAACGCTTACTAATAATTTAATGATTTTCACGAATTTCTGCAATAATTAAATGATTTTCAAGAAATTCTGCAATAATAATTAATGATTTTAATGAATTTGTAACAACATATTCATGATTTATTTGAACAGAAAAAAACCATCACAGCATTGATTTTTTACAGCAAAACCTTCAGACCTGACTTCAAAATATTGTAAAAGATTGCAACGTTGTCCTTATAAAATTATTAACTAACAAGCAAATTTCTTTCGAAACAATTTGTAAAATCTCGAAGGCCCAAAAATAATAATGTGAAACTCAATTTAAAGAACAGGATTTTTGCAATTTAAAAAAACTTAAAACCCTTATTGTCATTGTATATGTAACGTAACAAACATAAACGCTACGACACTACGAAGTTCCTTTACAGAAAACACTTGTGAAGCCCTCGAAACTTTCGCTTTTCTCCACGTCTCTCACTAATGAACAGAGCAGGTAAGGCTGTTAAGCCTTGAAATAATCCTTTTGACATTGTTCACCAAGTACACAACATAATGTAACACAGTGCTGTTGGAAGCTTTATGGGAGAGGAAATAGTATGGCAGAACAAGCTATAATATACCATATAGAGAGCTCTGGAGATGTGAGAGAACTGCGAAGTGGATGGAGTCAAGTATTTTTCCATTTTTATTGATGTCAGTCTACCTGGCTGACAAGTGTTCCGTAAGTGTTCAACACGGGAAATTATTGTTTGAGCTTGTCGGAATCGAAATCAAAGTCCATAGAGACTTATGTTCCTTTTCTATACCCCCATATGTTCCGAATTTGCTTTCCTTATACAGGCAGGAGGAGGATACGGTCTGGAATTTTCATGTATTTCCTCCCTAGCGCGTGTGGTATGGTTAATTAACATTGGTGGGTGTACCAATCTTCATGAATTATTTTAGTCGGTTTTGATCTCGTTTTGTTTAATTCTTAAATATAAAAATTCTTTAAATTAATTAAATTTTTTATTTAAACAAATATTTTGAATAATGCAACTGTTCTTTTTCTGTATAAAATTCTTTATTTTTCTTCTGTTCCTACATTTTGTTATGATTTTCTATGATTTTTATAACTATTCTGTACTTAATCAGTAATGATTTGATTCTCATCACCTCCATAAACATTCATTATGTTTTTGTTTTGTTATCTATAAATTTTCTAATACATGATTTGTTGCTCTCCTCATCTATTAGTAGCTTCTCCTCTGTATTCCCAACAACTCTTTCCCCCATAAATCATTGAGATCATGGAGCTTATTTCCTGGTGATCAAGCAGGCCTCCCCACTCACTCACCATAGTAGGAGTCGGAAGGTTAAATGAACACGGATTTGTATCTCCTTTATTGTGAACGCTAATAATGTGAACATCATCGTCTGTGATTTGATGATTCCTTCTGTCAAGTCATGCGGCGGAGGTTGTTTTATGTATTCAAATATAGAGTATGTGAAGATATGAGCTAATAAATACCAGCCCAGCACGTGCTAATAGTATATTAGATACTTATTAGTAATAAAAGTACAAGTGTTTACAAGGTAATAAGGTTGTTATTGTGTTATTGTGTATACAAGAACATTATTTATAATAATTAAGTAATTATATATCTATACAAAAGTATTTTAATTTACAGGCAAAGTTCTGAATTCAAGTAAATTTTTAGTATGTGATAAGGATAGGAGTACTACGTAGTACTCCTATACTTATACTTCAACATATACCTCAACTTATACTTATACCTATACTTCAACGTATACTTATACTTATACTTCAACTTATACTTATACCTATACTTCAACTTATACTTATACCTATACTTCAACTAATACTTATACCTATACTTCAACTTATACTTATACCTATACTTCAACTAATACTTGTACCTATGCTTCAACTTATACTTATACTTCAACTTAACCTTCAGCTTAATTATACTTATACTTTAACTTAACCTTCAGCTTATACTTATACTTCAACTTAGCCTTCAGCTTATACTTATACTTCAACTTAACCTTCAGCTTATACTTATACTTCAACTTATACTTATACTACAGTAACAATGTTCTGGACTTGAAGAAACCCAGGATGTGGTGCCTGCTTCCTTGCAATACCACTGTGAAAGTTTGCTAAGTCCCTATTCTTAACGTTGAGGGCATGAATAATGGAGAAGTTTATGAGTTAATTAGGTCTGACGTGCCAGCAAAATGGAGGAGTGTCTAGAGATAAATGAGTGGAGAGTCTGTGGTAATGAAAGGCTATATGCTACATATGATGACTATGGATTCAAAGCCCCATGTTCTACTATACTACATATACTATACAGTCATACATACAGTGGGAGCTGTGGCTGTTATTGTTTTGGGTATCTGATGCGGCAGTTGAGAGAGTATCTTAAATGTCTATGACAGTTGCTAAAAGTCTCTAATGCATAGTATATGACAGTTGTTACTATATTATACAGTCTATACCCTAATGCAGTTACAGCTCTTTTATGGAGTTATGAAGGGAAATGGACCTATCTATACTAAATATATTTGTAATGCATGTAGCGCGACTGTTTCTCAAGTATCACGGACGTGATGCCGTCCGTGACAGAGGAGAATTTAATGGAGTTAGAGTGACTCGATTTTTCCTTTTGCCATTTATACTATGTATACTTGTTGTAGTAGATACACCCCTATATATACCCCTAGCTATACACATTTTTAAATATTAGATGAGATGACACGTTCCCATAAGCGGGGAGCCGCTAACCAAATAATGATACATTCAATCGTCATCGTTTGTCGGTCCGTTTCCATACAGTTTTCAGGCTTTTAGTACAGTGTACAGAAATTAAGTGATTTTAATATCATGGCTGATTTTCTGGGGGCTACGAGGCAGCAGAGCTACCGTTTAGATAGGAATTCAAGGATCTGAGTGCTTTTGGAAACTTTGCAAGGATTCAACATTTCAGAGTTAAAATCACTATTTACACCATGGAACATCAATGCTTTGCTAGTAGAAATCACTATTTTTACTACTCAAAATCATCGATTTTACTTGTCAAATTACTATTATTATTACTATTTAAAACATTGAAAAGCACTATTTTTGCTTTAGTGCGAAAAATGATGTAAAATCACAACTTTCACCAGTAAAAATCACAACTTTCAACAAAGAAAATAATTTTTACAATTGGAAATTTAAAGTTTTTACTAGTGAAAATCATCCTTTTTACTGAAGAAAATCATCATTTTTACTGGAGAAAATCACTCTTTTTACTTTTGAAAATCACTATCTTTACCAGTGAAAATCACTATCTTTACCAGTGAAAATCACAACTTTCCCCAGTAAAAATTGAAGTTTTCGCAATGAAAATCCCTATTTCCCCCATGATTTTCCATCCGTTCAATCTGTACAATGTTCGAAAACTGCCCTGTTAAGATTACAACACTTTTGGAAGCTGCAGAAGATTGAATACTCGAAAAGTGAAGAGTGGAAGATTAGAAACCTCGTAAAAACCAGAAGCAAGACGATGCGATGCGACAGAGGAGATACAGAAAATTTGCGGTAGAATCGCCGAGAAAGGAAATGGCGCCAGTGGAATGGCAAAATAAATTTTTTACCTCGATGCCTCATAGTTGATGTTAGCCTGTGTATACATATGTGTATAAAAAGTCAAGGGAAGTTTGGAGCGCGAGGCTGACTGTCGCCCTGCGAGAAAGTGGAAAGAAAGGGATTGAAAAATCCTCATGTTATGGTATGGATGACCCTGTGAATCCCTTTCCAATCGGTTACTCTCACTAGGGCGTAAGGGAGAAAGATGAAGATAAAGCGGTTTTTCCATCCCAGCTCTCTCGTGTTATTATACCTACACCTCTCTTTTATCCACTCACTGATTCCGCAGTCTATATATACTCGTAACCCACCACCCTTTCAAGAGGTTGGGAGAAAAGTGTGAGAAAGTGAGAATTAGATTGTCTCTGGGCCAAGTCCAGAATTCACAAAATCCCATCCACCAATCGATAATCTCACGATTTTCATGTCAACTTTTACCCTTTTCACGGACTCTCCAATTGAAATCTATTGTTTCCAAAAAAAGTCTTTTCTCTCCGTCGATTTTTATCTCCTTACCTTAACCTCCTATTATTTTTTAAACCCTCACTTATCTTATCCAAAGGAATGACTAAGGAATTACAATTGTCAGTGGGATATGGGAAGCACTTAAATTGTTTTTACATTACTGTAGGGACTTAATTTTCGTCGATTAAGTTTATAATTTCATTTAATCTAAACTTTGTGGTTTCCTTAATTTAATACATTATATACAGATTTCACTCCAAAATGTCAATGTATGAGCTTTAGAATCTAATTTAAAGTAGAAAATTTGAAGAAGTTAAGGCAGAAAGAAGAAAGATTGACGATATAGGGAAAGAATTCCATTCTTACCTTTGATGCTCAGGTGTTGTCACTTGTTCCAGGAGCTGGCGAATCCCATGGGGGGATGATCGGGAAGAGGAGGAAAAGCGTGAGATAAAGTAGGCTCAACACAATTTGTAGAAATAAAGTTGGTCTTTAGAGTATTGTCAAGATTTCAATTTGATTTATTATCCTTGTGGTGTAGTAGTATTATTATGTGAAATAAATAGTTAATTTTAGCTCGTGTAGATTTAAATTAATTCTTTTAAATATTTATCGACGTCAAACAAGTTCTTATTTATCCCCGTTTTATGTTTTTATTTTACTTTTGATTACTTCTGCAGATTTCATTTTTGCGAATTATTTTAAATTGTTTGATAATATCTTTTATTTTTTGGTAATATCTTTTTTTATTTATTGTTCTCAAATACCTTTAAAATGTACTTTTACGTACTTTACTTGTAATGTAATCTTTTTAAAATTATTTACCCCCTATAGTATTTTTAATTATTGTCATCGAGAGCGTGCTCGGAGGAAGGAATTACATAGGAAAGGCTGGGGAAATTATGGATTATATAGGCAAAAATGTCCAGGGAAATTGTGAGTTTATCGGTGAATGAAAGAGAATAACATAGGATGAGTTTGAAACTGTGGATTTAATTTTTTTATATTATTTGCCTATTACAGAGCGTTAGTGAAAAATTATCTATCTCCCGGCACTGGCGATTATTGTACAAGGTATTTTCTCTCTAAGGATCTTATGGGTTGTGTATAAGTTTTAATCAGTTTATAGTTTGTATTTAAGACTATTATGTGGGGTGTCTCGTGTATCCTCCGGATGAAGTCAAGGCCTTCCGCCGTTCTAAACTCTTGTTCCTAAAAATAAAGAAGAAGATTCTATACCCAAGGAATATTTAGGCTGTGTGGAGTGGAGGGAGGGAGAGATAGAGATAGAGAGGGAGAGAGAGAGAGAAAAATAAAGGAAGAGGGGGAAAAGGTGCTAAATGAGGTGAACTTATTGTCAAGTTGGGTGTATCTTCAGGAATCAAGTCTCAATGTATTTTTATAGTGCTATGGTGGTGTTCGGGCAAGTGTGAGCTTGTGTTTGTGAGTGTTGTGTGGAGGTATGTGGATGTGAATGTGTGTATGTCTGTGTCTGTGTGTGTGTGAGGGTAAACGTAATGAAAATGTTTCTATAGTAGGAATCGATGAAGGAATGACGGAGTAGAGAAAGAGAGTGAGAGGATGAGACTGAACGCAACTGAACGGGCAAAAGCTCTTGCAGTGAAACAAAATAGCAAAACGGGAGCATAAATACAAGAGAGAGAGAGAGAGGGAAAGAGAGAGAGAGAGAAAGTCCACAGATACTAGAAACTTATGTAAGGGCAGAAGAAGAAGAAGAAGTAGAAGACGAAGGAAAGTCAGAAAGAGAGAAAGAGAGCGAGCTGACGCGACCCGGGCACCACTCTCAATCCTATGGGCACAGTGTTGTACAACCACCAACTCAAAATCCTTCTCCCCTGCCCTGCTTCCCTTCCTCAAGCTCTCCTTCTCTCTCTCAACTCAACTCACTCACTCACTCACTCACACAGTACAAATACTCAAGTCACTCTCTGCAGGCAGACTCCCCAGAAAAAGCTTGTTCTTTTTTCCCAATCCTAGAGCATTTCCCCCCGGTTTTTTAATATTACTTCCCAAACACACTACTCTAGCTGCTTCTTGCTTTCCCTTTGGCGGAGTTTGTCTCTGTGGCGAGCCCTCGGATTTATGTATATGGAGGTCTGCATGTATAAGTGCTCCTCTGGAAATAAAACTTCTAAACTCCAAACCCCTTTTGTATTGTTGGATATTTCCCATCCTCAAACTTTCCCGTCTCGTTATGCAGTTTTCCCGCTACCCCGTTCCTTTTGACAACCTCATTCTGGCACATTAAAAGGCATGCAGGATTTTTAGCTCGACAAATTGATCTGTGTATACAGAATGGTATAGTGTATAGGCATATGAAGATTTCAGTTGCATAAATTTCAATATAGATATTTTGATAGAGGTATAAGAAACGTTATATTTCCGGTGGGTAAAAATACAAATAAAAATTCCTGAGTAGTTAGTGAATGTGGTGAGCGATTCAAGCCGAAATAATGTCATTTACAAAGCTTAAGTATTTGCTTGATAGAGGTATCTCTATAGATGATTAGTGTTTAGCTCGGGCTGTTATATGCTAGTTCTTGAACCTGGTTGTGGTAAACTATGATGATGATGAACTCGTGGAATAATGGCAATAAAAACTCCTCGGAAATACTTTGACACTCGATTTATATAGATTAATTAAACTTGTAGCAGCTTTATTAATATAAATCAACGAATTAAATACTCGTAAATTAACTTTAATTAAATAAATTAAATAAAAACTAATAATTACAACAAGTCAAAACCTAGCTCCGTACAGTTCAATCTCTCGTATAGCCGACTCTGGTATATATTTCTCGTCCTCTCGCACTTCTCGTAATCTTAGTTACTGCACTGCACTTGAGTATAATTTACATTAAAAAATGGAATATTCTTGACCTCGATATTGACTATTGATAATTCTCGAACATTCCTCGTTATCTCTAATATTCCTCGGATAATAATATTACATATAAAAAGTAGTGTATGTAGCTCTGGCGAATACAATTAGTATTAATCAAAAAAATAAATTTTAAAAATAATATTTCTTCTTTTGATTGATTGTGTTGGTTATATTTGGTATGATCAAATTTTTGTTTTTCTAAAAATAATAATACTAATAATTTATTAGGTTTGTTTATCATTTTTTCCACTACGGACAACAACCTTAGGTATTTGAGAAAGACGCAAAAAACAACAAATTTTCGACAGTTATCATAATAATTATACAAAAGCGATCTTATAGCTTCCATTTAATTATCATTGCAATCAATAATTTTTTTTTAAATTTTACTTGATTATACTATGCACATTGTGAGATGACACCATCATGTATAAGAATAATTACTGAAAATAACTGCAAAAAGCTTACATTCAAAGCTATTTTCATTAGTAGTTTATAGGTTTTCCTTTGAGAATGCCACTGGTGTACGATGAAAAAGCAACGTGGTGGATGGTTTACATGTGTTTGAATAATATCACAGGTATCTTATTTTCAGCAAAGAACAGATTTAAGATTGTGTCAGATATACCCGAATATGTCGTAGCATGGATTAATAATCTGGAATCTCTATACAAATTAAGTTGGGAATATTTATTCATAAATCCCTTATTGAGGATATTGCAACTAACACATCATTCATCGTAATTACTTTCTGAAATCCGAACGATTGTTTACACGTGACAATCCCCACTAACAGGAAGTTAAAGAAGATTAAAGATCGTGCCCTCCGAGAGCATCTAACGGACAAAAATGGAACTTCTGTTCCAAAGGGAAGGCTTTAAAAAACTAAAATATCGGGATATTTTAATGGCGTAAAATACACCAACGGTATTTACCACGATTTTTATGATGAAATTTATTATTTATCAAATGGTACTGGTGGTGTTGGTTAAAGATCATTATGTTCCACAACTTCAGCACTGATCGTGGGACCTTCCCCCAACAGTTCCGAAGCGCCTAATACATATATGTACATCGCTTTACTTGAAATGCAAGATGAGCTATCTCCATTTTTCTTAAATTCAAGAAGCATTACCGACCATCATTTCGGTGCTAAGTGGGTTGACGAAGTTAAAAAGCATTGAAATTAAAAATGTACGCGCCAAGGCATTTAAAATTATTATAGGTATTATTATTTTAAAAAATCAACAGAATTTGTTTGTATTCCTACGCGTCCATCAATCACGTCCTTGGCAGGTAATGAAGTCCAAAGCATACGTTACCCTTCCAAAGTTTGCAATGGTGGGGACATCCTGAGGAAACCCACCATTTGATGTCACTCCGGCTAAATAAGGTCCGTAGTCATCGTAACAAGTAAATGGACCGCCACTGTCGCCCTATATAAAAACATAGAAGTGGAACTTCTAATTTGGTTGATTATTAAATGTCGAGAAATTTGAACGTGTATGTGTGGTATAAAAATAATGAGTTGGTAGAAATTACACCGCTAGGAATTGAAACTCCGGCATCTATTTTTGCGCAAATCAAGCTGTCATCCACGTCATATTCTTTGTCCGCCCAGTATTCTTTACACTCTCGATGACTAATTACGGTCATGTTCATCAGGACTTGAAGAATATCTGACCTTTTGGGATATTTCCCTGGCAAAGTATTTCCCCAGCCAGACACTGAGCAAATCTGACCAACTGGGTCAGCGCCAGGTGGTGCAAGCCGGATGGGCTTAACTCTCTCTGTGATCACGACAGCCGTTCTTAACGTTATGATTGCGAAATCTGATTTCGGGCGCGTAACGTTCAATCTGCAAATTATAAAAACAAATAACTTGGAATATGTTTATATTATTATATTACCTACATGTATGTATGCACACATGTTTAATTATGACCAACTCGGGTGCAAAGTAGTATTTAGGGTGCTGTAGCGTTCTGCACACCGGAATCTTCTGTTGGGAAGGTTCATTTCTGTCCGTGACATTGTAAGCCCCGACCACGATTTGAAATTCATGTGGACTATATTCCAATTGTTTGGCCCCCATGATGCAATGACCAGCAGTTAACACATGTCTGGGAGTAATTAAGGATCCTCCGCAAAAATCCTTAAATCCAAGCTCTGGATATTTCAATTTTTTTTTTTTGGAATGACACCTGCCAAGGAAATTGCCCTGGTTGTGCATCGGAACCCCGAATTATTCTTGATTCTTGATAATAAATTCGCATGTAGACAGATTCACGTCCCTCCACATCACATAAGTATAATAAAAGAACCATTCTGGTATTAAATGAGTATACCTTGTGCCGCTGTAATAAATGCTAAAGCTGATATGACTGTGATTTTAATAATGTAGTCTATATTTCCTCGCCAAGGAGTGTGTAAATAAATTAGAAATGAGAACATAATAGCAGAAATAGAATTTATTCCCGTGCAAAGTTGTCTTCGTCAATGTTTGCTAAATGAGTTGATATTATTGAGATTATTATATTATGTTCAATTATTATATGATGTTATTATATGATGTTATATTATTATGATTATTGTGTTAAGAATGGAATAGAGCCTGGTCTATAAAATAAAAGGGGAACTAAATTACAATAGAAAGCTGATTGTCTTTTTGTTGTTTCGTAATAAATTCTATTGTTGGTATGACAGACGCATGTCCACGAAAACTGAAAATAACATTCCTATATACATAAGAATGGATGGCAGCAGGTAATTTAAGAATATAAGAACCATAATGCAATAAGTTAATACACTGGAGTTGAAAATTATGGATTCAAATAAAGAAATAAACAAAAGGAATAATTAGTACGAGAAACACCAAAAACTGACGATGAGGTCAGGGCGAGTAATTTAATGTACAAGTACATACAATTTTGACTATAGATGTTACATCTGTATAACCTTTAATTCTGTTTATAGAAGTGTAGCTTCGGATTTAATTATGTAAAATAATCTATAAATAAAATTATTTTTGCCCGACATGATAACCACGACTTCAGCAGCCCAAACCGTTAAACGCAATAAGTGAACCATGTCCCGGGGAGCCATTCGCAGCGATATTCAGAGCAGCAGTCCAGATCATCATAACACAGTCTAAATCGACACTAGAATTTAAAAAATGTATGTTTGTATTCATTTCAAAAATTAAATAAGATAAGCTCTACTAGTAAATAAAAACATTAAAGCAGCAAAAATGCTTCAAAATTTGCGGATTAATACTATTTTAATGTGAGTAAATATTCTGAATTCTTCTGGGAAATGCAGATTTTGTATCGGAGCTAATTTTCCCAAGAAAAACTCGTACAGACTCTGTAGTACTCAGGAAATCTTGGGCATCGCATCGGCGATTGAACCTCGCAGCTCCCTATAGATTTTGCCATGACGGCATCCACCGATTTAGCTCTGGTCCAAGTTACGATGATGCTCAGAGCGGCAAAAAAGAAGAGAACAAATCTGAAAATTAAAGGTTTTACTAAATTTAAATACGGAGAAAATCAATATTTCCATTCCATTAGCTTTTATTATATATACATCAAAATTAAAATTGGAAGGTAACAGAATATAAGTATTACAAATCTTACTTGAAAATGTTTGCCATGATGGAAATTCCAGATATTCGAGAGTGGATTTAAAAGTTGATAATGTATGATGATAGAGAGATTAACGACAAAATCTTACTACTACCAGCTTCTACAATTCATCATTGATTTATACGAAATCCTGTGACCGTAAAAGTTGGAAATTTGTGTCATCTAATGTTAATGATTCACTTATTGAGAGGGTGTAAACATTATTGCAGCATGTGCAAAATATTAAATAACTAGAATGAAAGCCAGCAGCTTCGCTGCTGTAGTAAATCAAATTTTCATTACAAAATTAGATACTGACTTGAATAATTGTTTTGTGTCTTTTCTGCATGCCATTTTAAACGATAAGCATCGTAGGTGCCAAGGTGGCAGTTAAGAACTATGACATAAGGGTCGTTAAGGGTCGTGGTCGTAATGAATTTGCCCAATGTAGTGTTCAATTTTCATTTTAAAAGAAGTTTAAGGCAAGAAATATTACACTTACTCGTATAGGCACATATAAAAAATGTATCGTCAAACAGGCGCGTAGGTAGAAATTGTAAAGGGACATTATTATGTACATATACTTATTTAGTTGAAAAATTGATGAAATCTAGTACTTATTGATGCAAAAAATTTAATGTTTTACTTTTCATGGAGGGGGCAGTATTTTACCTTAGCCTCCCATTGGCTACGCGTCATAACAGTTAAAATTGCTATAAAATTTTGAAAATTGTGACCTGCAAAAGAAAGAATCTGTTAATAACATGGCGTCACAGTCGAACTAATAGTTATTTAATGTATGTACGTAGCACATTCTACGAATTGACCAAACTTTCGTTCCTTCCGTGTAATCTATTTTATTATCAATTTTTTGCTGAAGCTGCATATAATGACCTAATTAGTTCTATATAAACTGTTTTATTATCCAACTTATTTTTCTATAAAGCCGATCTGACGTCCGTCCGTCTTGTTCGGCAATTGATCTAATTCATAAAAAATTACCAATACCCTAATCTAAGTTAACATATCCCCACCGTACAAATTTTGTCATATCGCGGCCGTAATTAATACTTATATCGCCATGTATTTAATATTTACCTTCCGCAGTAGATAATATTACCGTATTGCCGCCGTAATTATTATTCCTTTTGCCAACATTGTTTCTCTATCGTTGCAGTAATTTATTTATAGTGACTTAAGTTGTTGCTTGCCTTTTCTGCATGTAAATGGCAGTGTCAGCGATGTATTCTAGGTGGCAAAGTGGCAGTTGTGAGCTGCCATGGAGGTTGACCGTGAGTTTGTTATAACTTACAATTTTTTGTAAGTGAATTTTTGTATTTTCTTAAAATCGTAGTGTTTTTTACCATGATAAAATGTTAAAAGCCATGTAACTTTTTCTGAATGTAAAATGACAAAATTTAAATTTTTCAAAAAAAGATGTAAAGAAAAAGACTACGTAAATTGTTCTTTTCGGCCAAACTCAATTATTATGTTGTTTATTATTTGTATATTATTATAGGCACCCATTTAAACTTGCAGCAAATTTAAGCATTTTGGCTGCAAATTCAAATAGCAATAGCAGCAATAAAAATGAACTTGCAGCAAATAAAAGGAACCTGCAGCAAATAAAAGGAATTTGCAGAAAATAAAATGAACTTGTAGCAAATAAAAGAAACCTGCAGCAAATAAAAGGAATCTACAGCAAATAAAATGAACTTGCAGCAAATTTAATAAACTTGCAGCAAATATAAATAATTCGCAGAAAATGTCATGCACCAGCAGCTAATTGAATAAATTAGCAGAATAGGGGTTAGTCAATGCATAAATCAAATTGTCGGTGATCATTTTTCTAATTTTAAAGAATTAGGGAAACATGGCGCAACAAATAATACATAGTTATTAGAAGGAAATTATTTGAATGTGCAATGCCGCTATTTAAATTATTTGTTCAACAAAGACATGGTTACGTTTTTCGCTCAAATAATTTGTGAATAAATCATCGACGTGTAGTATTATTTGACTTTATAAAATTATATTGAGCAATGTGCTGATTTATAGGAAAAGTTTAGGTTAAATTAAATCATAATTATTCTTATTTAATAATTTTTATTATTTATTAATTATTATTATTTATTAGTATTTATTAATTATTATTATTTAAGAATTTTTATTTATAATTTTATATTATTTATTGATATTTTATTGATAATTTTTTTATTTATTCATGTTTCCCTAATTCTTTAAAATTAGAAAAATGATCACCGACAATTTGATTTATGCATTGACTAACCCCTATTCTGCTAATTTATTCAATTAGCTGCTGGTGCATGACATTTTCTGCGAATTATTTATATTTGCTGCAAGTTTATTAAATTTGCTGCAAGTTTATTAAATTTGCTGCAAGTTTAATAAATTTGCTGCTAACCTAAATTATTTGCTGCTAACCTAAATTATTTGCTGCTAACCTAAATTATTTGCTGCTAATCTTCTCTAGATTTGATGCAAGTGGATTTGCTGCTAAAATCCGAATTATTTGCTGCTGATTTAAATATATCCCTTAGAGAGTTTATTCTGGTTAATATTCTATAGGTTTTATGAGAATATAAATAATAATGAATTTACATGGTTTAGTAGTATTATCTTTTGCATTATTATACCTCAAATGTTCAGCCATGCCTCCAAGCACTTCGTTGCAGATATAAATGATGGGGAAGCTGAGGAAGAAATATGCCCCAACGAAAGCCAACGTCAGTAGCTCCGACAACAATGCAAGTTCTACAATCAGCATTGCAGCCAAATTAGTATAAGAATGCCATTCCATTGGTAGAATTGAGTACAGAAAGTACATTGCGCTTGTGTCGTGAAGGAAAATAAATATTTCTGCAATAAAGATGCCAACAAAAGAAAATGGAAGGGCAATGACAGCCAGCTCCTGTAGAGTGTGCTTGGTAAGGTAGCGAAAGCTTAAAATATTGGGCCAACCTGAAAATATTTGTATTTAATGCAATTCCTATTAACACCTTAATATTAATTATGACTTAGATGCTCCTAATAGTTACATGATTTCGAAATTTATTCGGTTCTGTACCCTTAAGAATTCGGGTAGGCTTGAATCGATGAAGCCTGGTGAACAAATGCGATATGGCGAAACGATGTTGATAAATCATGTATACACCATACACCGTCATTGAATTCAACGACACGTAAATCAAATGAAAACCGAAGTTTTTGAGAACGAAATACTCGGGATAGAGGAGTGATTGGATGAGTCTAAAATATTTAAACCCTAAGTTGAGCAAAACGAGGAACTGTCGGAACTTCCATAACCATACACGCATGTTGGCGTTTTCAAACCAGGCCATACCCGTTTCTGCGTCGAATGCAAACGGGAAGAAATCCAATCTTACCAGTAATTCAATCGTTTTGAAAACGAAGTACAAATCTTCGAATGTGAGCATAGTTATGATTCCTTTAATTTTTGAAAGATTTGCGAACGGGAAATAAGCTCATTCTACGTTGATGATAACTTGCTTGTGAAGTAAGTTAAAATTACTGTCTACAAAAAAGCTAGTATGCTCGTGTTTGAAGGATTAATTAAAAATGTATTTACTTTTAATTTGAGCGTTCGACTGTGTTTTTGCAAAAGTATAGAAATGCTGTTAGAGCTGATTCCTATCATGTTCGCAATCCACCATCACTTACTAAGAACACTGTTTAATTTCAGTTTTGAGTTTTTAGTGAGCAAATTTAGAAAACAACTTAAATAATTTTATTAAGTAAATATTTGACGTAGTAAATGACTCAGTGCTCCAATAATATTTTTGCGCAATTAATTCAAATAACTATCCACTTTTCTCACTTTGGCTAAATTAAAAGTAGAATATCCAGTATCCAGGTGGATACTATCCAGCTGCTAATAACTATCCAGTTACGCCTATCTAGTATCCAGAGGATACTATCCAGATTCTAATAAGTATCCAGAAAATGTTGCCACTATCTACCTAGATAGCATCCAGTTGCTAATAAATATCCACAAAATGTTGCCACTTCCCACCTAGATAGTATCCAGTAGCTAATAAGTATCCAGCAACTGGATACTATCCACCTGGATGGTATCCAGTTGTTGATACGTATCCACAAAATGTTGCCACTACCCACCTGGATAGTACCCAGTAGCTAATAAGTATCCAGCAGCTGGATACTATCCACCTGGATGGTATCCAGTTGTTGATAAGTATCCACAAAATGTTGCCACCACCCACCTGGATAGTACCCCGTAGCTAATGAGTATGCAGCAGCTGGATACTTGCCACCTAAATGGTATCCAGTTGTTGATAAGTATCCACAAAATGTTGCCACTACCCACATGTACAAACATGGAGTGCTGCTGTAAAGCATGAACGATTTTTTCTAAATCCGTGTTGCTCATTATTATTAATTTTGCTTATTATTAATGTTTACATTCTGTTGTACTATAAAGTTCCTCAAATATTACTTTTTCTAATAATTTTATGAAAAGATAATATCGAAATGGGGCGATAGTTACAAGCTAATTTCTTGGAACCCTTACCTTTGAACAAGGGTGTGATTTTGGCGCATTTGAAAGAAGTTGGTAAATCGCCTTTGTGACAGCAATCATCAAAGAGTTGTTTCAGGGGGGAAAGTATTGTTTTAATATTATATACATGAATATATGTGAAACTTCATTTCCTGTGGTTATTGTTCATTTAATAGATTTAAAGGCTTTTTCTGTCTTAATAAAATCCACGTCATAACTCGGAGAGTGACTAACGGATGATTCAATCTTTTTAATTTTATTACAATCATCCGTTTCAGATATTGAGAATTGCTCAGCATGTAATTTGCATATGACTATTATCTCGAACAGTTTCTCCATTATAAATTAATGCATCAAATGGTTCGGAAAGGTTTTTTAGTAGTGTTAGTTAATTCCTGGAATGTGCGCCAAGCATTCGTTGAGGTTTGGTCACAATTAAATCTATATAATATTTTTATTTCGGTTTGGTTATGACTGATTGTATATTTTTTTGCAATATTGTAATAGATCATTGGTAGTGTTTGATGTCTGGTGTTTTTGTCTCAAGTCGTTACGTTTCTGTAGAAAATCTGATATGTTATAATTGAAAACCGGGACTGTTTTTATTTTTCACACGGCGTTGTTCTATGAGAGCATGCTTGTTTATTAAATTATTTAAGATCGACTGAAAGTGCGATAGTTTTTCATCAACTGAGACTTCATTCCCCAACATACTCTAGTCGATAGAAAGAGCGTCGTGGGCCAACTGATCAACGTTAACAATTGAGTATTTTTGAAACGAAATCATTTTTGGAGAGCGTTTCGTTGTGTTGTTTTGTTTATTAATATAGATTGCTTTGTGATTTAAGCTGGTTAGGTTGAACGTGCCTGATTTATTTTGATCAAAGTAGCTACTAGTGTATATGTGATCTTATAATGTGTTTGTGTCTTGCTGAATGCGTGTGGGGTCAGTGATGCACTGCTTGAAATTGTGTTGTGATAAAATGTTCTGTAATAGAAAAGGTTCTTTAGTGTTTTCGTTTAGGTTAATATTAAAAGGAAGTAGGATGAGAGGATGAAGGGTTGGCGCTCGCAGGAGTCGAAGCACAATAGTTTTTAAGTAAAAGGTTTTATTAAACCAAACAAATAATATAAATAAATAACGAAGAATGGGTAGTGTAGCCAGAGGCAAGCAAATAAATAATAATAATAATGCCCGGAAGCAAGTTAAATAATAATAATAATGCCCGGAAGCAAGTTAAATAATAATAAGTAATGCCTGGAAGCAGAAGTAATAATAAGTTCTGACAATTCAGTCAATATCAAAGAGAATAATTATATGTGATTTAAGAACAAGTGTAATATTCTGAATGATCAGTGAGATGATCGTAAGATAGTTGTACAACTAGAAACTATACAGATAGTTACATAACCAATAGAAATAAGTATCATAATATAACAAGTAAAGTTGTTTGTAACACTATTTTAATATCTGCGGGAGTGACGGTAACCCTTGGTGACTCTATACTATATTACAGGGAAGATTTGCTTTATGTTTACAAGGGTTCGCCAGTGGAGGTAGAGATGCAAAGTGGGTTATCTCCATGTAAGTCTAGCTGCAAAGTGGGACATCCACCATCAAGGTACAAGGTGCAAGGTATGGTGTAACTCCTGTATAATTTACAGTTGCTTTGCAGTTGAAATTTTAAACTCCCTTCGTTTTCAGTTTTTTAATGCAATCTCATTTAATGATATCTCATCTTGCACTGAATTGATGGTAGATGTCTCATCGTGCATATAGGTTTACATGGACGACATGGAGAGCCCACCTTGCATCTCCACCGAAGATATAATGAATTTGACTTCAAGTGGAATTAATTTTTTTAGAAAAAAAGCGTTAATCACGTACAAACACAGTGGTTTGAGTAAATAGAATAATATTTACATAACATTGCCCAACTGTAAGTCTACTTCAGAAACAGGGTGTTGTACAGTTAAATAAATAATAAATCTATATGTATACAATGTGTAATAATTACAATTGATTTATTCAACGATCATTAATAATTTGCAGCCAAAATCAAATGACAAGGTTGTTCAAAGTCTTTGAGACAAGATTGACTATATGCAGAGCCATCGTTGTGCGTGTGCAAAAAGCAAACAAATTCTGAAAATGTATGTAAACATTGAATATTTTGAAAAGCAAAACGTGACGTTAATTTTCTTGAGGTTTTTGCAAACAATCCAGTTGACACTAAGTTAATTAGTGCTTGTCTGGTCATTTGCTTTATTATTTAACATAACATAGTGATCCAGTTAGTCTCTTCGACGCCGTCTCTCAATCCCCCTGACAATATGTTGGGAATTGTCATTACAGATAAAAATCCAGTTTTTCGGATATTTTTGTTTTTATGGTGTTTACCTCATGGTAAGTCTATTGTTACAATCTCGAGTGATTTGATCGGCGTGAAAATTAACGAAAGAATATTTGCAAATTTTGAAAACTGTACGATAAAATTAGTTCCAGTATCACCGCCCCCAGAAGCACATTTTCCTACAACAAATTTTACTACAGTACGGCAGCATTTATTTGAAATCCAACATTTTTACCATTCCAAAACTCTAACTGGAACTTTAATTTGGGATTCGTTTCATTCTGTGAGTAGACACTCCCACATTTATGTAAACAATTTCTTGCGCGTTACGAATAGACATTTACAATGCATCGTTCACATTTACCAGCCCGATGTAGAGCAATATTTCCACCAGCAACGTAGTGCTTCATTGTTTCAGAATGTTTTGCACTATTTTTATGTCCTTCGGGACAATCCTACGTACGTTATTATCCTCACACATGAAATCCCTAATATTGGTGTAGATAGCGTTGATACGTATAAATATCTTAGATTTGCATCCACGGCTCCTGTTCTATTTATAAGGAAAAATCAGGTGGCTCAGCTCCTCTGCTTCCCCTCTTTGATGAAAACCCCTCCAAGCAAAATGTCGGACATATTTATGGACGTCAGCCATTTAAATTTTACAGAAATATACACCAAAGCCATTATTAGCACACGAAACTTCATGTTGGAATCGGTGATGCAAGTTCGAGACATTGAGTCACAAAGCTGCAGTCCGCTGAACATGAACAGTCAGTCAGACTCCAATTCCTGCATGCACCAAGCCTTGGCGCAATATTTAAATGCAACACCACGAACCATTTCTAGATATGACTTTACGTCATGCCAGTTTTTTAAAAAATATTTCGCCTCGGTTATTTCCGGCGGTTCCGTAACATCCGAAGTCCTTAGAGAGCGTAAAGGGTTTTGTTTACGAAGAGCAAATCTAGAGTATGTTATTCCTGGGGAACTTTTTTACAAATATTCTTACGTCTTGCTAGTAGACCGGACCTTGAGTTACTCATCGCTTTTGCATGGCATGGATACGGCTACCTGGCTTTGCGTTTTCTCTTCGGCTTATGCAACCATCTGGGCCCTAAAACGTTTGCGCAGAAAAGAAGTAAATTTCCGATGGAGTCAGCTCATTTTGCCTCTCTTACTGGAGCAAGGACAGTTACCAGCAAGAAAAGCCTTGCAAATGGGCGCAAAAGCCGTGTGCATTTGCGCACTCTGGTCAATGGTTTCTTTAGTCATCAGCAATGGCTACAAGGGCACCATTTATTCGCTTATGACTTCAATGACGTCCGCGCCAATTCCAACCAACTTTGAAACTATTTTGGACACGCAGTCATTTCTCATTACTACGTCGACGTATGTCAGAGAAATGAAATCTAACAGAACAAAACCAAACAAGTGGGAACGTCAGTTGCAAAAAACCGTCGTTAGCAAGACTTTGCAGACAATTCTTGATGAAGAAGCCAATTTAATAAAGAACCTAAAAGTCACACATAGTTCTATTGAAAAAATTGTATTTTCCACAACCGAAGATGGTACGAACGTCGAACTTGAATTACCCTTTAGAGAGGGATGGTTCAAAGCCCCCAAACAGCACATTTTTATCGACAAAGACTGGCAGGTGTCCATGTATTATTTACTGGTAAAGTTGAGCGAGAGGAAGGAATTCGCTCTTATGGGACCACACATTGATTTCGACTTAGTTCGAGTTCCGTTCCTCGTCCAGAAAAATGTTTTCAGCCCAGCAATTATTTCCGCGTTTTATCGATTGGTTGAGGGTGGGTTCTGGAAAGTGTGGTTAAAATACCATGAGGCCTACATGAAATTAGGAAGAATCAAGGGATTCTTGAAAATTGTAAGACTTAAGAGTGTGAATGTTAGCTGTTGTGATGATTATCGCGGGATTTCTGAGGAAGTAAGTCGTTTAAATGTATTTGCACTTTGCTGGGGAGCGGCTTACAACGAAAATCAAGATGTGAATCTAAAGGGGTTGGGCTTAAGAATCTTGATAATTGTTTTTGGAGTTTATGCGTTTGGACTCTTTCTGTCTTTGTTATTTTTGATATTTGAAATGATTGGAGTGAAACGGCGGTCGAGGTTTAATACATGGATAGTCACTATGTAGCTTGTTGTTTGTTATGCCTAATATTAAAACAAAAATCCCAATAAAATATGTAAATATTTATTCAATTCAATTCTGACAATTTTATTAAACGCATCTTCCTGTCATATTTAGCAGTAGATCAATAAAAATCATATGAGCACATCGATCTTTATTTTACAATCATTGCCTGACATATCGTCCCCGATGTCGGAAAAGAGGATTGATGAAATAATAATGTATCTATTTTTTACAGTTGCTGGAATGTTTCCTTTGTTTCTAGCATCAGTGCAACAGTACAAATGATGTAAAATATTAACGTAGTATTTGAAATTATTTTAAAGCATATACTATCTGCAGATGCTTGTGATGTAGGATTAGAAATTCATATGACTAATATTTTACATTAGGTTTAATGTCAAAAAATTAATATCTTTAAAGAGAGCCATTTCTAGACAAATATGATTAGACCCATGCATATTACCCGTGCAGGGAAGAGTGTATCTGCAGCATTACAATCACGTAGGTTAATATTGTTCCGATTAACTAAAAGCAACAAATTAAAAGATGGAGCGTCAAAATAGAATGTAGACAAATTAATTAATACATAGTATTCCAAATGTTTAACAATATTAAAACACTACTCTAGTATTTAAAAAACATTAACGTTCTGTTGAATATTATATGAAGGACGTTACCATAGAAACCAAGCCATGATTAATGTCGAAAAAATCTACTGCAGTTAGTTTCCATTTCCAACAGGTCATCATGCGGTACACTGGGTGAGTCTACGTTTGAATTAAAAAATCTTTTGGTAAATATATTATGCAATTATTACCATCACTCGGTTGTACCTATATGCAAGTTATATTTAATAATAAAAAGTTTTACTTTAATCGTCGTCTCGTAATTACACCCTCGGTCATCTTGAATTGTAAAGGAGTTTAATAAAATCTCCCGCTCGGAGTTAATCTGTAAACAGATTTGACCAAAACAAATTTTATAATTTAAAAATGTTACCATATTGTCCGTGGAGTTCCAAAGCGGGTCACCATGTGAATCTACCAAAATGAGATATCCACCACCAATTCCGAGCAAGATCCCGTTTAGCATTAAACACTGAAAATGGGTGGAAGTTGTATTTAAAGTTTCAACAGCAAGGAATTGTAAATTAGTCCCTACTATCCATCCTTTGCCAAATGTTGGTGCATGTCCTACTTTGCAGCTAGATCCACTTGGAGACAGCTCACTTTGCATCTCCGCCGACGATATGCATAGTAATGATTGAACAGAATTTTTATATTAAAACGTGATACAAAATAAGATATAAATATACATTTGCAATATACTGTTAGTGGTACGTATCTTACTTTATTATGAAGATGCCTTCCGAACCCCGCAATGACAAATAAAACACACATTTGCGTCCCACGCGTCAAATAAATCCCGACTCTTACCCAAAACCCCCAACTTATTCCGTGCGTTTCCACCTTATCTACTTTGACCAAGCGATGGAGGCTGTGAATGGTTGAAATGGTGCCCTGAATAGTGATTCCTAAACAATACAACCCCGCGATATTTGCAAATCTCGCGAAATTTGTTTTTAAGTGAATGAATTCTCTCCCAATTTCATTTAATTCGTTAGAATTGTGTAAAAATTTGCAGCAAGTCGCCGAACGACAATTATTCCAGTATGTAGCACCACAATTTTTTTCGGATTCTGAAGATTTTCCAAATCTTCGTAACATACCAGCATGAATCTTCACCATTAACTGACCGATGAAAACCACGAACATTAAGGCATACGGTATCCAAAAAATATCCAAAATCTCTATAATCCCTAAAGCAAGTTTCCGTGCTAGGCCCAGAGAAAAATTGTGAATACGGACATTTTTAATTATATAAGGGGGAATATGGACCAGGATTGCACCAATTGCACGGAAAATGGATACTAGTAATGTTAAAATAATCCAAGGGTTTAAAAAGGATTTAGATTTATTTTCATTCGATGAACGCATTGTCGACAGTTGTGTATACAAGAACGATAGTAATTCCACGATATCATTTTTATACCACAGAGTTGCGGACCGAATAAGAACCTGCGTCGACATTTCCGAAACCCGAACCATAAGATGAGTAATTTTATCCGGAAGCGGTAAATTGTTTAATTCAACTTCAGCAATTGGATTGAACGTTATTTCCAAACAAAATGCTACGATCGAAATCAAAAGTATGATTTGAATCAGTGCAGAATGCAAAATGTACGGAAATCGCCTCAGGCGCGCTTCGACTGGATAATACAACAAGATTTTGCCTGCAATTACGACTGTTTTTAATAATTTGTGGTCGTCCATGTTGTATAGTTACTAAAAGTAATTTCTAGGAATATTAACATAGGAGCTAGTGCTATGGTCGGATAGAGTTGCACGGATGCGTTTTTAATTTAATAAAGTGAATTTTGTAAATGCACCCAAGCAAAGAAAGCCACTTCATATTTTATTTTTTAGCACTCGTTTTATTTTTCTGATCTATCACAACAGTCTTGTAAAATTCTATTACAGAAAATTGTTGTTGACCTGAGTGAGAGAACTTGTCCGTTCAGTATTGACGTTACAGCTTTGCCTGAAAAAACCAAATTAATAATTTATTTTTGTTACATTATAATTTTATTTACTTTTAATTTATTTATCAAAGTCATTGTAGAATAAAGTAATAATTGACTATAGTTACTTCAATATGAATTCACTTGTCAGTAACTTCTCGTCCGTGTTTGAAAGATAAATATTGGTCTCCCCGTTGAAGTCCACACTTATGCTTTTCCAGAAGAATTTCCATTGGTAACGTTTCCAGAAACTACATCATAATACGTTCAAACTGGCGTTATTTAGTAAATTATTTTAATTTAAACCTTTTAGCAAATTATTTTTTTCCGTCATAAATAATTTGTTAAATGTACATATGTGTATATTTATGATTTATGAATTTGTGTATATATGTATGAATATATCCATAGATTCGAATTGTTGTTGTAGTAAAATCGCTGAAATAGCAAACACTTGAATCAGTTTGATATTGAGCCACATATTCTTATTGCATTTTAGCAACTATGGAGGTGATATTAATATTTGCCTCTTCAACAAGGATCACACGTTTAGTAATGTATCTATTTTTAAGCTTCTTCAAAATCTACTTCAATATCAACACTTAATCCATCCAATCCATCATGGAGATAAAGTAATGTGCCATTAAATTATATTGCACATAATAATAGTAATGATAATGAGCTAAACAACGATGCAAAAGTTGAAATGTCCAGAATACATGAACATAACATACAAATTATTATTAGAAAATCAGTAAAATTTTGCATTACAAAACAATAAGATAAATATTGTTAATTCAGTTCACTAGAAACAACTCAACTGGAATGATTCCAGTTGCATTATTGTTACGTTATTATTGTTTTATTTTGTTGCATTAAATTATTAATATCATGTTAAAACTTTTAGTGCCCTTCCTTTACTTAGGGTTTGCGGGAGCCCAGTGGGACCCGCATTTCTACCCTGGGCGTAATACCATGGTCCATATGTTCGAGTGGAAATGGAATAATATTGCAGACGAATGCGAGCAATTTTTGGGTCCAAGAGGTTATGCGGGTATTCAGGTATAATTACTGCAATTTTTATTAAACAATTTTTTTTAATTTAAAGTATTTACAGCATGTTACCAAATTTTCCTTAGGAATATTTGCCTGCGGAATAATTTGCACTTTTCGTAATTTTATTAAACAATATGTTTGAAACTCTTATTATTTGCGTTTATTCATTAAATATTTTTATTATTATATATTAACAGACATCCCCCGTGACCGAGAATGTACTCCAATTGACCCCGTTCCGTCCATGGTCCGAGCGGTACACTCCGGTGTCCTACCAACTTATCACGAGGTCGGGGAATGAAGCAGAATTTGCTTCAATGGTCCGACGCTGCAATGCCGCGGGTGTTCGAGTTTACGTCGACATGGTTATCAATCACATGTCCGGAAGTTCCTCATGTTGCCAGGGCACTGGCGGAAGTTCTTTCGATCCTGGCAACAAGATTTACCCTGCCGTTCCTTATTGGCCAGAGGATTTCCATTGGCAGGGGGTGGATTGTTTGTCACAGTCCGGGCTGGTGGAAGATTACTGGGATGTCAATCAAGTAAATTAAATAATTTAGGGAAAATGATTTCTCAATCAATTACACAAGCATTTTAAATTGGGCAACAAATATTAATATAAAGAAAATTATGGTTATTTTGTATTTATTCGTTTTGTATTGATTCAATTATTTTGTATGTATTTAATTATCTTGCATTTATTTAATTATTTTGTATTTATTTGATTATTTTGTATTTATTTGATTATTTTGTATTTATTTGATTATTTTGTATTTATTTACTTATTTTGCATCTATTTAATTATTTTGTATTTTTTTGACTGTTTTGAAATTTATTTAATTATTTTTTGACTATTTTGTATTTATTTAATTATTTAAGTATTTGCGTGTAAAATTGACGTACAGGTTCGCCATTGTGAGCTGGACACACTGAGAGACTTAAATCAAGGACAACCAAATGTTCGAAACAAAATTGTTGAGTTAATGAATAAACTCGTTGGATTTGGAGTAGCTGGATTTAGGTAGACAGAAATTACTCTTCCTTATCAATCAAAATCAAATTTAAATTCTTTGAAATAATTGCATTTATTTAATTTATAATTAATGTATTTCTAGAATCGATGCGTCCAAATACATGTGGCCACATGATTTGGAAGCGATTTTCAACAGAGTCAATAATTTGCCCACGTCCGCTGGATTCCCTGATGGAGCAAGGCCTTTCATCGTTATGGAAGTGTGGGACCGCGGTAATAATAACATTCTATTCTGCAAAATGCATTTTTGTAATAATTATAATGAAATAATTCAGGATTTATAAAGAATTATTACATATTTATATGTATTATTATAATAAATTATATTTAGGAACGGACATTGTTAGGAGCACAGAATATTTCCACATCGGACGCGTCACCGAATTCCAACACGGAATGTTCGTAGGTGACGTCTTCCGGGGGAAAACTCCGCTAAATCATCTCTGGAACTTTGGTAAATATTTTGTAATCTTGAAAAAAATACTATATTTTATTTTATTAAATATTTTCAAGAATAAAGAAATATTTTAAAAGTTACAATTTATTTCTCAAGGGGAGGCCTGGGGAATGTATCCAGCGGATAAAATTCTTGTATTCGTGGACAACCACGATAATCAAAGGCATCAAGGCTTCAACGACGACAACATTCTGACTTTCCGGGAGAAAAAGCAATACATCATGGCGCAAGCCTTTACTCAAGCTTGGCCGTATGGCATCAAAAGACAAATGTCTTCTTACTACTGGGAGGAAAACTGGCAGGACGGGAAGGATCAAAATAACTGGGTTTGATATTTTGAAAAATAAAAATTATTTATATTTATTAAATAATAATTCTGTATAATTTTTTTATTTATTTATTATGTTATTATTTATTATTATTTATTTTGTTTTTATATTATTATTTATTTTGTTTTTATATTATTATTTATTTTGTTTTTATATTATTATTTATTTTGTTTTTATATTATTATTTATTTTGTTTTTATATTATTATTTATTTTGTTTTTATATTATTATTTATTTTGTTTTTATATTATTATTTATTTTGTTTTTATATTATTA